>BMAO01017952.1:0-16997 GCA_019973975.1 Trichonephila clavata
AAAAAAAAAAAAAAAAAAATTTTTTTTTTTTTTTTTTTTTTTTTATAATAAGCTTGTAGTCCTTTGAAGCTTTTGTTAGAGCTTCAATGTGCCATCCAGATACTACTTGCCTGCTACAAAATATTATTTGATTTGTTTTAACGGCACATTGGGTGCAGATTCTATACACAACAGATTATTTGGTGCTGCGATAAAGATGATTCCTATTCTCATAAGATTATCTGACCCAAATTATATGGTCATGGTCCATCACAAGACCTTTCGAGATTTTTTGGTAAAGTACGTTCTCAGTTGTCCTGTTGGCACTCGAATCGAGTTGCAGGGTTTTAATCGGATTGATCATATTGTGGTGGTCGAGTGTATACGGACAGACACTGGATTCAAATTTAATTTGGATTTTGAAACTCCTGATGATATCTGTGAAGAAGACGAACGTGCGTTCATGTGTAAACATGCCTCGGAAGAGAACGGATGGAGCATGACACCCGAAGCATGGCTGGATATGGTAATGTATCCATTTATTCGTCAATTTCCAATTTTAAAAGTGTATACGCCCCGAGCGAGTGTACATATTTGGACCAAGCGAGCGGACGACGAGAGATTGTGTTGCCCGGAACATTTTTCGACCGTGGCTTATCTGCAAATGAAACACGTTCGAAACCCTCGAACCGAAGGAAAAAAGATCTTTACCAGTTTAATGGACTTGCCACCAGTGAGTGACATGGTCCTTGGACGACAAAGTGAATAATGGTCTTGTTGAAGAGAATACAGACAGTGGAAGTGCTTAGAGTGTACCATGTCCTGGAAATGTTGAAATATGACTATTGCTTGATAAATAAATTCTTGTAAACTAACATAGTTACTCTTAAAAAAAAAAAAAAAAAAAAAAAAAAAAAATTTTTTTTTTTTTTTTTTTTTTTTTTTTTTTTTAAATACTTTAAGTAACAAGTTGAACACAATCCAACTTTCACTCCTTCTACTAGCAAATGTCTGCCGCTCGCGTTATCTTTAATCATGTGGCCACAGTCCGACCCGATATATATCAACAGATTTTACATCTTATTCAACCTCATTCTTTGGAGGCCATTTTGGAATTGTTTCAACACCATCTCGAACAATCGGTTCCCGACTTGAGACGATTCAACCAACATCAAGCCTGTCTACCTGATTTATGTTTAAAATTTGTTCGGTTGATACGAAAACGATTTCCGAGCCCTGGAGATGCTTTTGGTATTCAATTGACGTGTCGCGTGACCAAATCTGATACGCAAGGCACTTTGGATAGTAAACATTTAAAATCCCAAGAAGAACGAGATGATGCTTTTCACGTTGATGCTTTGTTGTTGGGTGAATTGCATTGTTTTTCCACTCAGACCCAAGTCTTTGAATTGGCTACACGCCATGGGTATTCGACCGTGTTCACACGAGGGTATACGGGTCAAGAGTTGCTCCAACGGCTACCCGATGCCTGTCTCTTGACCCGTGGCCTCCCGTACAACAAGGGTAGGACACTGAATGGGACCTATAAATATTTAAATACGTGTACCTTTATCGTGGTACCCGACAACAAAGTAGTGTACAGAACGTCAGCTAAACATTGGCTGGGCGTGTTGAGGCGATTAGACGCTGAACGCGTGTTAGCCTTTTCCGATATTCGGGCCATCTTTCAAAAATGTGGTATTGTGGCCTACTTTTTCAATTGGATGCGAGTGGTGCAAGAGCAATTACCTTTGCAAAACAGTGTCCAGATGAAAAATATCATGACTATTTTAAAGTATCAATGTCGAACGGGTCGACCCCTGCCTTTGACGCGAGATGGGTTAGCGAAAAATCCTGAACGATCTCCCTTGGAAATTTTGAGCTTTGAAGCTTGGAAACGAAATTGTGCTCACATGTGTATAGAAGCACCCTCGGTACAAGTGAACTGCTCGACGGAAAAAATGTTTTTTGGCCAACAGTTTCGAGAAGGTACGGGATATGATTTTTGCTTGAGGAATAAAAATTTTGTAAACTGACAATGTAAAAAAAAAAAAAAAAAAAAAAAAAAAAAAAAAAAAATTTTTTTTTTTTTTTTTTTTTTTTTTTTTACTATATTACATCGTTCAAAGTGTCAACCGCTAGAATCAAGTATCATCATGGACAGTCAACTCTGCCTCAATGTCTTTACACGAGAGATGGAACAACACGACAATCCCCATTTGACCTTTGAGACGCTCGTCCTGCGCCTTTTGAAACGCGTGTCTCACTCCTTCCATCTACCCTGGTCCCACGTCTTGGAAGTGTCTCGCCAAGCGCCCTATTTGATGGATCCCCATCTCCACCAGGATTTGCTTCACATTTGGACTCTCCGTTCCAAACAGGCCACGTTGGATGAGCAGCATTGCGTCGAGCGTATTTTGGGTCGAGACAATGTGCGCTCCTCGGATCTGATCAAGTTGGCGAGCATTTTACAGAAAATCAGCGATCCCAAAACAGTGTACGAATTCTTTGCCATGGACGGCTACCAGGGAGAGGATCCCAAGAAATATATCGACCTGTTTCGCTACGAGGCCGAAGAGGCGCGTGGCAAACACGTCCGAGCCGTCCGTCAGTTGTATCGCTCGGGGCTCGTGCAGACCCCTCACGAATGTCGATCCTTTTTGGAAAGTATTTTTGAGGGAACGCGCCCCGAATCGAGAGACGGGTACGTGGTCCAAGAGCAGGTGGCGGAGATTGCGGAATGGCGCCGTGAACAGCAGACGAAAAAGAAGCGACCCCTGGAGACCAAAGAAGAATGTGTCAAGAAAAGTGCTCCTGGAAACCCATAGTTGAAATTTCATAATTTGAAATAGTAAACCCAAAGTTTGAAATAGTAAACCCATCGTTTGAATTCCATCGTTTAAATTCCATCGTTTGAAACCCATCGTTTGAAATGTAAACCAAAGTTTGAAATAGTAAACCCATAGTTTGAAATCCATAGTTTGAAATTCCATCGTTTAATTCCATCGTTTGAAATGCATCGTTTTAATTCCATAGTTTGAAACCCATCGTTTGAAATTGTAAACCCAAAGTTTGAAACCCATACTTTGACACCTAACCAACAAACTGTTGTCATCTCGTAGAAAACAAGGTGGAGAGATTATGGATACCATGGAATCCACATCTTGGGCCAATGCTAAAACTCCTTTGCAATTCATCTCTCGTCACCAACCAGGAGGACTAGCCGCGTTGGCGGTGGATGAATCGGAATGTGTGGTCGTCATGGACACACTCTGGTTTCGATATCCTCTCGTGCCTGAATGGGAGACGCGAGTGATGGCCGCGCTCGTGGAATGTAAAATCATGGACGTGTATGTGGCGGGCTTGTTGTTGTCTTTGAAAAGAATGGCCCCCGAAGAGATGAACGTCTATGTGGACCCAGAACCCAATAAATTGAAATATCCTTGCAAAATGTGCCATAAAAAGAGTTGTGCCGTCACCAAAGCCTATTTGTTGTGGAGACGTTTGACGAAACGAGAACCCTGTAATCTGATGCATGGGGACTCTTGAAAAGAAGGTTAAACCCATCTCGTTAGGACCCGAGGTTGGAGAAAAAGGAACCCTTCACGGATAAATCTCTAAGATTAGTATTGAATCATGAAAAAACTCACCTAATGTTGTGCAAGCATGACTGGATATCATTTCATTGCATCCCAGAGTACAAGAAATGTTTTCCAAAGAAAAAGTGTATTAAAGAAAAACTTTTGAAAACAATTACCAAGTCAAGTAAAAAAAAAAAAAAAAAAAAAAAAAAAAAAAAAAAAAATTTTTTTTTTTTTTTTTTTTTTTTTTTTATAGTGTTTAAAAGATTGAGCTTTCAACTCAAGCTTTCATTTTCTTTGCAGTGTTGTAAACATCATCATTATGACTTTGAATCTTTACTAGGTCAATTGAAAAAACAACATTCCCTTTTTTTCATAAACATTTCTCCTGTGACCGAGCTTTCATGTACACTCAAAACCAAGCCATGTTTAGTGATATTGCCAATCAGTTTTCCAAAGAATTGGAACCTCTGCGTTTACCCTTGGAACACATCCCCCTTCCCAACGGCCCTTGAAACTCTCCCAATGGATTCATTACATTCTCCTGTCCAACCATATCAGGCTCACTATCAAGTTAACCTCCCTGATACAAAAGAATGTGGACGCATTGTCCGCACCCCACCCCTCTGACATTCAACACTGGTTGGATGCTTTGAAACCCGAGGGAAAGATCAATTTAGTCACGGAATCCTACCTCCTTTTGTTGTTTATGTTGCATCTACGTTTCATCTATGAAAAGTTTCCAGTGAAAATGTTTGAAATTAAATTGATTGCTCTCAAAGTGGCCGAATCCCATCTGAACGCTCTGGATCAAGACCGTTCCCGTCTCTATTCTGTGGCGATCCTGGGTCTCTCGGCTATAGTGTTGGGGGATGTTTATACAAATTATGCAGATGAAGAGAGCGTACATTCAAGAGGCATGGGCAAGAACGGAAAGAGATTCTTTGGAGGGGTGAAAATGACTGAAACACTATGCAGATGAAGAGAGCGTACATTTAAGAGGCATGGGCAAGAACGGAAAGAGATTCTTTGGAGGGGTGAAAATGACTGAAACACTATGCAGATGAAGAGAGCGTACATTTAAGAGGCATGGGCAAGAACGGAAAGTCCTAAAGAGATTCTTTGGAGGGGTGAAAATGACTGAAACATTGTCCAAGAAAGTAGACTAAAAGAAATCAAACATTTTTACTCTATCAAAAAAAAAAAAAAAAAAAAAAAAAAAAAAAATTTTTTTTTTTTTTTTTTTTTTTTTTTTTATTGTCCTAGTACAAATTCTTGCAAGCTTTAATTTGTATTCACATTCATACCAGTGTTGTCGAATTGACTTTTATTCTAGAGTCTCAACCAGTGTGCAGGAAACTGCCAAAAGGCTTCCTACCTAGCCTATTGATCCCTACTAGGATGATACGTTCCAGACCCAACGATTCCAGCTCTCTCCATGACGAGCCTGGCCCACACGAAGCCAATGCTTCTAGCTCTCCGTAGCGAGCTTTCCCCACACGAAACCCACGATTTCAGCTCCCTGAGTAGCGAGCCTTGCCCAAGCCACGATTGCTCTATCTGTTTAAGTAGCGATGATACGGAATGGTACCTACTGAGTCAATGTCAGCACAAGTTTCATTCCAATTGTTTAAAACAATGGGTTACAAGCGGTAAAAATACATGTCCCTTTTGTCGTCGTAAATTATGTAAACGAGATAAAACGGCTATTGGATGTGGTCCATCTGGATACAGATTTCGTATTTTTGGAGATTTACTGAGCGGTGAACCCTTATGGGTGACTGAAGCCATCTCTTCCGACACGGAATCGGACCTGCCTTCAGATTCTGACATGGAAAGTGTTGCTGAATCTGAAAATGAAGATGTATCCGTATTAGAGTTGTTACCCAACACAATGGGTCAATTGATAACAGAGATTCTTGAATCTGTCAATAGATTCTAACATTGAAAATGGTGTCGAATCTGAAAAGGACCTGCGTTGGGACCCAACACAATGCACTCATTTATAACAGATTTGTTTAAACGTGTCACTAGACAGGCTTAAACTTTTCACTAGACACCCAAAAGAGAAGGATGTACCCTAATGGACCCTACAAATTTCCTACAACCTTACAAAAACAAACTAAGAATGCAAGCATGAAACTCTAAAGCTAAAAAAAAAAAAAAAAAAAAAAAAAAAAAAAAATTTTTTTTTTTTTTTTTTTTTTTTTAAATTCATCTTTATATGCAAGCTCACACTCTATTCATTTATTCTCAGCTGCTCAATTTTTTTTCTTGTCATGGCTACCCAACCCAATTGCGACTATCTCGTTTCCATCGAATGGATGCGCTACCAATCCCAATGGGTTCCTTGTCGCATCTTTCTTCAAAGTCCGTTTGATAATAAACAGGTCGAGATTCGTCCGACTCTGGGAAGCTTGCAATCCTTTACCTACTCTGATGTCCTCCGAAACTTGCAGCAAGCTCCTTCCCTGTTCAGAGACCACAATGGTTGGGATCACAGTGATATCGTGCGAGTACCTCAAGACGAGTTGGAACACTTTCTCAAGTACCATTTGGTCAAAGATTATTTGGAGAGAAACAACCACGGATGGGAGGTGGTGATTGGAGCCACCGATCTCGCCACCTACATGTATTTGGATCCCATTCTACCCGAGGTGATGCATTATGTTGGAAAAGAGCACCAAGCGGATGACATGGTCCACGAAACGATGAAACAGTTTAACTGGGAGGGACAAGTCACCCATGTGTAACCTCCTACCCACTTGAAAAAAAATTCCAAACGAATGGACCCAGTAGAAGAAAAATGTCAAAGAGAGAGAAAATGTTTAACGTGAAGAGAAAAAATGTATAAGCTTGAAGCGAAAAGATAATGTGTAAGCTTGAAGGGAATGGTAAAAAAAAAAAAAAAAAAAAAAAAAAAAAAAAAATTTTTTTTTTTTTTTTTTTTTTTTTTTTTTTTTTTTTAGAGAGAGAGTTGAAATACTTGAGCGAGTCTTGCTACTCAAGACACTTTTATGATGATTGAAATTTACAAATCACATGGTCGTTATTACATTATTGTTCCACGAGTCATCTTTCCCACCTTTGTGGACAAGTATGTATTACCGTGTCGAGTCGGCACTCGTCTGGAATTTTCTAGTTTACCCCTCCATTTTTTTTCTCCTGGTGTTCTCAAGTGCCAATTTGAACGCACCGAGACTGGATTTTGGTACAAACAGAACCATCCTTTGATCACTCCCCATGTCACGGAGGAGGGCACGGTGCCCTTGGAGGCCATGCGAGACTCTATTCTACCTACCCTCGTCTCGTATTTTCCCCAATTGACCCTGACCTATCACGACACCACCCTGGATGTGTGGCCCCACACCAACACCTTTTGGGCCCGAAAGCGATTATTCCCTCATCATTGGAAGGTAAATGCGTATCTGCAAACGAAATCGTTGAGACGGCTGAACATCAGGACCAGAAAGTCTTTACCAGCCTCAACGATCTGTTGTTGGGGGAAGAAGATTGGGTTCGAGCCCTGTTGCCGAATGGAAGTGGTGAGCCCTAAGCAAGACACGATGAGTTCCCTGGTCATGCGCCACGAGAAGAGCACCACGCGGAATACACCTTATACGATTCCTTCCCCTAAGGAGGGTCAAAAACATTTTGAACACGAGATAAAGTTTACGTGGCAAGAAAGAGATCCTCAGGTTCCCCGACCCGTGGCCGTCGTGAGACCCATGACTGTACTGCAAAGGGTGCATGTGTCACCCTCTCCCTCGAATAGACCTTCACCTCAAGTGGGAACCGTTTTGCAAAGAGTGCATGTGTCACCCTCGAATAGACCTTCACCTCAAGAGGGAACCGTTTTGCAAAGAGTGCATGTGTCACCCTCGAATAGACTTTCACCTCAAGAGGGAAGGAGAAGATGGACCTTTACACCGGTAGTGTAACAGAAGGATTTTAAAAGTTTTTTTCCACGACTGTAAAAAATGTTGTCTATTGTCCAAGTGAACCAATAAAAAAAAAAAAAAAAAAAAAAAAAAAAAAAAAATTTTTTTTTTTTTTTTTTTTTTTTTTTTTTTTTTAATGCTTATGTGTTTGACTTGGATCATCTTAAATTTCCAGAATTATTTTGGTGTGCTGCTGACATGTCTCTCAGGACGCTTTACACGTGTATAGATTCCTCCAAGGATATTGTCGTCCGTTGTCCCTTTGCTTTGAATCCATGACCTTTGGTCATTACTATTACACCATGCTTTGGAAGAACATTCTTTAAAGAATCGCTCGAGTGCGTTTTTTGCATGGGATTGACCTCTTGGCCTCGTGGGCAAAAAATGAAGCGTGAGAATATAAAACATGTCGTGGAATGCTTGAAAGGCTTTGTGGCTCAACGGAAAGACGATGACCCCCTCCCGGATGACGACGATTCAGACGTCCTGTGCGAGTGCTATTCCTTTGTCTCGACGCCCCACTCCCTGTATGATCGTTGCAAAGACCCCACGTTTGTTGGATTTTACGATTCCGTCTTTGAAAAACCCGACTTTTGGCCCCGTGGCATCGAATTTAGTGACGCCAGTGGTTTGGGAAAGGACATTCACGGCATCATTCAACGCTACCTGTGCCAAGACCTGGATTGGTTTCACATTATGGTGAAACACGACGTCTTTCCTCACTTTTGTCAGGAGATGGAAGCCATTCGTGACGAATTTGTCATTTTACCCTTCTGGTGTCTGTGTGACGGATTGGAAGGCAAAATACAACATCGGCACATGATTCTGGCTTGTGAAAAGGAGAGCTCGTTTCAAAACATTTGGAAACATAACATTCGTTATGATTTTCCCCACATGGGATGGGCCAAGAAATGCGTCCAAATTCGAGATGCGTTTCACTTGGCTCGGACCCTGGTGTACGTGAGCCAGCCCAAGGCCACGTGTGATGGTAGGATCCCAGACAATGTAGAAGAAGGGACCTCCCATTTCCATATCAATCGACCTATGCATCCCCATAGCATTGCCGTTTTATGTACTCTGTTTCCCGACGGGATACAAAGGTTACTCGTGGAGCAGAATGGGAACAAGAATGTGGTGCGGTGGGATCCCTATGCTCAACGTGGGCCAGACAAATGGCGTCATTTGAAATGGGTGGTCCCTATTAAAGTGACGGGTTGGAAGTTTATCCGTTGCAAGATTCCCTTGGAAGGTGAAACGTATTTTACGTTGTACGGTGACAAGAAAATACATTTCAAAGAGTCCCTTCACGTTCTCAAGGACGAACTGTACGTTTTATCCCAAAGCAACAAAATGTCATGAATCAAATTAAGGAAATGAAGGAAAAGATGCAAAAGGAACGAGACGATTATTGGAAACCCATCGTGGCCGATTTAAAGAGGGAATGCGACGTTTTTAAAAACGAGTGGACATTCAAAGAAAAAAAGTGGAAAGCCGAAAGAAATGTTTTGACATTGGAAAGAGACACCTTTAAAGCCGAAAGAAATGTATTTAAGATGGAAAGAGATGTACTACAGACTGAAAGAGATGCACTGAAGGCTGAAAGAGATGTATTAAAGACCCAAAGAGATGCACTGAAGGCTGAAAGGATAGTTTGTTGATGGAAAATGTTGGACTGAAAAGAATGTTGATTCAGTAAACTCACATGAGATGGTAAAACTTTTAGTAGCTTTCAAAGGAATTTCTCTTTGGCACCCTAGGTGAAAATACCTGCAACACATGTTTACACCGGTAGTGTAACAGAAGGATTTAAAAAGTTTTTTTTCCACGACTGTAAAAAAAGTTGTCTATCGTCCAAGTAAAAAAAAAAAAAAAAAAAAAAAAAAAATTTTTTTTTTTTTTTTTTTTTTTTTTTTTTTTTACTTGGTTGCTTTTACATATCCAGAATTATTTTGGTGTGCTGCTGCCATGTCTGTCAAGACGCTTTACAAGCTTATCAATTCCTCCAAGGATATTGTCGTCCGTTGTCCCATTTGCTTTCAATCCATGACCTTTGGTCATTACTATTACACACATGCTTTGAAAGAACATTCTTTAAAGAATCGTAAAGAGTGCGTTTTTTGCATGGGGTTTAAATCTTGGCCTCATGGGCACAGAATGAAGCGTGAGAATGTGCAACATGTCTTGGATTGCTCGAAAGGTTTTGTGTCTCAAAGGAAAGACGATGAACCACCCCTGGATTATGACTATTCCGATGTCACTTGCGAGTGCAAATATTTCATCTCGACGCCCCACTACCTCTATGATCGTTGCAAAGACCCCACCTCTGTTGGATTTTATGATTCAGTGTTTGAAAAACCTGACCTATGGCCCCGTGGAATCGAATTTACGGAAGCGAGCGGTTTGGGAAAGGACGTTCATGGCATCTTTCAACGCTACCTGTGCCATGATTTGGATTGGTTTCACATTATGGTGAAACATGACGCCTTTCCCACATTTTGTCGGGAGATGGAAGCCATTCGCAATCAATTTGTCCTTTTACCCTTCTGGTGTCTGTGTGATGGATTGGAGAGTGAAGAAGGTAAAATACCCCATCGGCACATGATTCTGGCCTGTGAGCAGGATGGCTCGTTTCAAGACATTTGGAAACATAAAGTTCGTTATGGAACCAAAGAACATGCCAAGAAATGCGTGAAAATTCAAAATGCTTTTCACTTGGCTCGGACCATTGTATACGTGAGCCAACCCAAGGCCATGTGTGATGGTAGGATCCCAGACCCTATAAAAGAGGGGATACCTCCCATTTTTATATCAATCGACCGATGCACGCCCATAGCATTGCCTATTTATGTACTCTGTTTCCCAACGGGTTAGAAAGGCTACTTTCGGAACAAAACGGTAAAAAGAATGTCGTACTATGGGATAGTCACGCTCAACGTGGGCCAGACAAGTGGCATCATTTGAAATGGGGGTCCCCATTAAAGTCACGGGCTGGAAATTTTTAAAGTGTCAGATACCTTTGAACGATCCGAACGAAGCGTATTGGACGTTGTACGGTGGCAAGAAAATTGAGTTCCATCCGGGGTATTCCCTTCAAATTCTCAGGGATGAAATGTACCTTTTATCCCCAAAGCAACAAAATGTCATGAAACAACTGAAAGAAATGAAAGAAAAGGCTCAAATGGAAAAGGATCATTATTGGAAACCCATCATGGCTGATTTGAAAATGGAATGTGACGTCTTTAAAAACGAGTATAAATCCAAAGAAAACGAATGGAAATTGGAGAGAATGACCTTTAAAGCCGAAAGAGATGCTTTTAAATCGGAGAGAGACATTTTTAAATTTGAAAGAGAGGTCTATAAATCGGAAAGAGACATTTTAAAAGCCGAAAGAGATGTATTGAAATCTGAAAGAGACATTTTTAAAGCGGAAAGGGATATATTCAAATCTGAGAGAGACATTTTTAAAGCGGAAAGAGATGTATTCAAATCTGAGAGAGACATCTGTAAGGCCGAAAGGGATGTATTTAAATCTGAGAGAGACATTTTTAAAGTCGAAAGAGATGCTTTTAAATTTGAGAGAGACATTTTTAAAGATGAAAGGGATGCATTTAAAACTGAAAGGGATAGTTTGTTGATGGAAAGCACGGGACTAAAAAGAATGCTGCTACATGGACAAACTACACAAAATGTCTAAAAAAAAAAAAAAAAAAAAAAAAAAAAAAAAAAAAAAAAAAAAAAAATTTTTTTTTTTTTTTTTTTTTTTTTTTTTTAATACACTGTTTGCTTTTGAATAATACAAAAAGTTTTATCATTAGCCTATGGTAATTACTGCAATAAAAGTGTCCCACAACCGTCACACCTCTTTTTAAGAGTAAAACACATGCTTTTTACAGTCCTTACCATTCAATGTTTCAAAACAGACTCGACTATTTTTTTAAAAAAAGTGTAACGCCTGGTTTTACAGTCCTTCCCTCTCGGTTTGAAAACTCTCTCACCTATTTTATAATCCTTTCTACCATCCCTCTCATCTATTTTGCAATCTTTACCCTTCAATCTATCCCCACCCTGCCTCCCATTCAAGTCTTTGTTCACTTGACTCCCAATGCTGCTCCCCTTTGATGCGCTTCTCTTTAGCCCATTTCCCCTACACTCGTTTCGTTTGAATAGTTTACTCCCCTAAAAGATGTTTCCATTTGAAAAAAGAATCCCTAGAAATATTCCTCTCTCCCATGCTATTGCTCACATCCCTTTGCGTAGCCTCCCCAGGAACCACTCAACCCTTTGCTTGGGGACTGCCCAGTTTCCAGGGCCCGGTGCTATGACCCCTCTACCCTTCACCTATGGCAATCCCTCGCCTCTCGTTTTACAGTCATTACCCTAGGTTCCATACAGTCGGTCGATACAATAGTTGGCACCCTTTCGGAAAATGATTGAACCTGGACAAGACCTTTTTTAAAGGATCCTCGGCTCTTTTTGTATGTCCCCTACGTTGTGGTCCCACGGCTCTTTTTGTCGAATCCCCTTTTCAGAGTCTCCTCCCTAGCTCCTTTTGTAGAATCCCCTCTCGTTGGTCCCACGGCTCTTTTTGAATCCATCCATCTCTTTTTCCCCTCCCCCGCTTGAGAGTCCCACGGCTCACTCTCCTGTTTCAAGTCCACCTGGCTCTTTTTGTATGCATTTTGTCCCCTTTTCATCTTCTTTTTACCCTCCTGTTGCATTTTATGCTCCCATCCACCTATGCAACAAAGTTGGTCTGAACGTCGAAATTCACCTTCCAAGGGCTCTTTTTGCATGCATTTTGTCCCTTTTGTTGCGTTTTATGCTCCCATCAAAGTATCCCTCAAAGTATCCCTAGAAAGCAGTTCAATATGCTTATCGAAAATTTTTCAAATTCCTCCGAAAAATATTTTGGAGGGACGCGAGAAAATAAAAAGTTTCAAACCAGACGAATGATTTAAAACGGGGGGCAAATGAAATGGAGACTTGTCAGGGGGGAAATGGAGGCGTTTCCGGGGGCAAAGGAAAGGGAGACTGGTGAAGTGGGGGGTGAAAGCAGCGAAACATGAAATGGAGGCAGGGCAACGTTTTCAGGAGATGGATTCCAGGGGCCCCGGTGCTTTGACCGCTCTACCATACACCTATGGCAATCACTGTAAAATCGGAAGCGCCTTTCGTTTTACAGTCCTTACCATAGTTCCATACAGTCGGTCGAAAAAATAGTCGAGCACCGTGACCCTTTCCAAAAATGATTGAAAATGGAAAACGACCTTTTTGGAAAGGGGTCAGAATCGTGTCCCTTGGGGTGTGTTGATTGAAAATTTTTTCCTCTGAAAAAAATATGGGGCGCGAGAACAAAAAATTGTTTCATCCTGGATGAGGGGACAAATGAAATGGAGACTTGTCCCGCTGGGCAACGACCCATGTCATGGAGGGAGGGACAATGAGACTAGTCAAGCTGGGGGAAAGCAGCGACCTATAAAGTGTAGGCATTACAACGTTGGTATGTCGAGAAAAGACAGAGAATCATTCCAATAGGGGTGTTGTTGGAACATGGGAGGCGAGCCATCTCACGACGTTGCCCTCTTGGCGTGGGGCCCTCGTCTACGTGAGTGGACCCTCGTGTGACCAGGGTCCTGACAATTTAAGCGTCTCATTTTCACATCAATCGACCCTTGCACCCGTATAGTATTGCGTTTCTCAGTACCCTCTTTCCAGGGGAATAGAAAAATGACTGTGGGAAATAAAAATGTTGGGCTGCCAAGCGTGTACGGGACCCATGGTATAATGTCCGATCCGGGCTGGAAATGTTTAAATTGTGTGATTCCCTTGTATCCGCGCTACGAGGAACCTCTGCATTTGAATCTATACGATAATAAAATAGTGTATGTCGAGGAGGGAGCCGAGGAAAGAGATTTGATTCAAAGGGAAAAAGACGTGTTGAAAAAGGAACTTGACGAGTTGAAAACAAAAGAATATGAATGGAAAATAAAAGAATATGAATGGAAAACAAAAGAATATGAATGGAAAACAAAAGAATATGAGTTGAAACAAAAGAATATGAGTTGAACGCTAAAGTACAAAACATGTCAGTTGAAAATAAAATATTGAAAAATTTGTTGCAAGGAAAAAGAGTGGATAGAATCTCTTTCAATACATGGCGTTGGAAAAACAATAGTGTAAAAAGGTTGGTTCGACCTCGTTCAACCATCTCTCAACTTTCAAGTTTACTAGCAAACCTTTGAAACTAAATCATGTAAGCTTCTCTAAAAAAAAAAAAAAAAAAAAAAAAAAAAAAAAAAAAAAAAAAAAAAAAAAAAATTTTTTTTTTTTTTTTTTTTTTTTTTTTTTTTTTTTTTTTTTTTTAGAGAGGTAGAATGTTTTAAACTTTTTGAGCTCTGCCAAGAGTTTGGTTGTCAAGCTCCTAAAAGATATTTCAAACTTGCCTCACATTCTTTTTTTGGCTTTTGCGATATTTTATTTTATTAGCCTTCCATTGTGAATCTTACACAATGTTCCAGGACAGTCTCAAAAAATGTGTCAACCTTCCATTGTGAATCTTACACACAATGTTCCAGCCACAGTCTGAATCAATGTGTCAGAGTTTTTTTTTCTTGTCGTTTCCAAACCCCCCCAATGGAAGAATGATTCCTGGTCCCGAGCTCCAGCAAACATTCTCCCATGGCTGTTCCAAACCCTCAATTTGTATACTATATGGAATGTCACCCTGATTTGCTTTTCATCTTTCACATTTTATTGGTCTTGCACAATGTTCTAACAATTGTGTCAGAGTTTTTTTCTTGTCGTTTCCAACCTTGACTCTGAGAGTAGCCCAAAAAAATGGGAGATGAATGACTGGTCCCGAGCTATGCTCCTTTCCAGTCATCCATCTCCCATTTTTCTGGGGAATCCCGTCCTCTACGAGGCTGCTCGTATGGGGTTGGGCGCCCTGCAGAGAGGACAGGTATTCCTCACCTCCAGGTGTTGCAGTAAACACCGCATGTGAAATACATGGCCACAATGCGTCTTTTCTGGCCAATGCATCGGACTCAGACAGATGGAACACGTCTCGGGTATTTGGAAGACGCTTTCGGGCCATTTGAGTGCAAAACAGCCATCCAAGACGGCTTGAGCCAAGAGAATCCAAGGGGCCAACGGTTGAGGTCCATGTCGCCTCCAGGCCTTGTACGCCAATCGATACAATTTGGGAAGGGCCAAGACCGTCCACAGAGCTTGCAGAAAGGCCCCCTTGCCTTGGGCCGCCTGCTGTTCGAGGTAATCACTGTAAAGTTCGGAAGGTTCAGAAGAGGTGAGACATTCAAAGGTGGGCAGGTCGTCGATGGGCTCGGGATGGGGCAACACTTTTCGTAAAAGGTCTCCCAGGTCCACGGGGGAAAGAGCAATGACGTCGGACGGAGTGAGAGTCTGTAACTGGGCTCGAAACTGCATCATAAAAGTAATGTACTCGGCCAAATGGGCCTCGTGGTATTCGGCCAGGTAGATTTGAAAGGCTTTGTCAGACTCCATTGTCTCGTATGAGGCAAAAAGGCGTCCGAATCGTGCTTTTGAGAGAAGAGCGACGCGCAGAAAGTG
Organism: Trichonephila clavata; assembly: GCA_019973975.1. NCBI lineage: Eukaryota > Metazoa > Arthropoda > Arachnida > Araneae > Nephilidae > Trichonephila > Trichonephila clavata. Next base: position 15,092 of record BMAO01017952.1, read on the forward strand.
CTTTTGGATTGGCTAGACAGGAGGAAGATCCTGTGAGGGTTCTTTCAAAATGGATGGCATCATCTCCGGTCCCGCCGGAAGCCCTTTCAAGGTGGCAGAAAGAGTAGGATCCACGGGCCCTGTCTCCAACATTGACAGTGAGCTCGTGTCAAACATTCGAGCGAGTGTAAAGACCCGTCCCGTACGACGACATGATTGAAGCGTTTCACGATAAAATAGTGTTCGGGGCGTCAAAGACATTAAAACAATGGCAAGTGTCGGGTCCTTCCGTGCAGGCATCTGCACTATAGACACAATCGGAAAGATGGAATCCATGCTCGCTCAAGACCACCTGGACGGGAATGGGAAAGTGGGTCGCGAGTTGTTGAAATTTCACAATACCCGCTAAACGTTGCAAGCGTCGTCTATAAGACGACCAGCGTGAGACGTTGTCTCGCAAACCTGGGAGAAATTTTTTTTCCAATTCACCCAGGAGAGAATCGAACGAGGTCATCATGAAGAGAATAAGAAATGTTGACAACAGAGCAAACCAAATGAAAGCTCGAGTGAAAGGCTCAACCTTTTTAAACACTCTCCAATCTTTCTAAAAAAAAAAAAAAAAAAAAAAAAAAAAAAAAAAATTTTTTTTTTTTTTTTTTTTTTTTTTTTTTTTTTTTTTTTTTTTTTTAGAGAGATTGGTTGTAAACTTTATTTGCATCTGATAAATGTTTTAAACTTTATTTGCTTCTGATAAATGTTTTAAATTTATTTGCTTCTGAAGATGTTTTAAACTTTATTTTTGCTTCTGAAAGATGTTTCAAATGTTATGTACGTCTGAAAGATATTTCAAATGTTATGTGCGTCTGACAAATATTTCAAACTTTCCTTCTGAAAGATATTTCAAACTTTGTTTGCGAGATTTTTCAAATTTTATGTGCTTCTGACAAATCTTTTAAACTTTATTCGCTTCCGACAGAGGGTTTGGGAAACCCACTCTGGATCTCGTCATACATCCTTTGCCAACGTTTACTATTTTCGTCCGTCCAATGCATGGCCCGGGGTAAATAGTGTTGTCCAATCTCTAAAATTTCTTTCAATCGTGCTTCGGTGGGTTCACCGCGCATCACTCGTTCTTGAAACACCATCGATTTCAATAAAACGTGAATCACACAATCATGAGGGGACTCTTTTCCCCGAGAACACACTAAACAATCTTGTTCACAATAACATGCATCCGAAACAGCAGACATGGTCGGACACGATAGATTGAAAAGAAACAAAATTTCAAAGCACACTACACTAGACGAGTAAATGAAATGAGGGGGTGGTAGAAGGCTTTTAAACTTGAAAAGAACACAGAGTCCACGCAGCACAAGAAGAGAAAAACTCTAGCTAGACAGAAATTAATTTATCCTTATAAAAAAAAAAAAAAAAAAAAAAAAATTTTTTTTTTTTTTTTTTTTTTTTTTTTTTTTTAGAGAGAATGTTTAAGAGCAAACACTTGACAGATTACATTTCAGAGCACAAAATTTGCAGCTTCTCTTTTTCAACATGACCGACCCGGACAATGTGTTGAGCCTGTTATCCGACCCTGGTTCCCCTTTGCCCTCCATGGGTTCTCCTTCACACCCAGAGTCTTTTCATGAGCCCCAAAACTAAACTTCTCCCCAAGACCCTCGACGACGTCGTTTCTCCTTCGTCTCGACGACGCCCTCCTTATGCTTATCGATTTCCCAGCACCACGCTCAAGTCTTTTCCATACGCACGGTCTGGCCGTGTTGTGTCTCCGAGACCATGGTTTCACGCTCACCAACGGGGTCGTCTCGTATGCTCGGATCGCGTCGAGGCGCATAAAGTGTTCAACTCTTTACATTATCTCAATGTCGGCACCCTCTGTGTGACCGATTCTCGTTCCAAGCAAGACTTT
>BMAO01017953.1:0-23614 GCA_019973975.1 Trichonephila clavata
GGGCATCCCCCACCAAATCTGTTTGCTGTATATATGTGTGAACTTTTATATGAGAGTATTTTTATTGATTTTTAATATTTTAACAATTGATTGGCGCAGCTTAGCCGAAATCGGCTCTTGCGCCATTAAACCCTACACTCACTCACTCACTCACCCATGTCTATTATTTTCAATGAAGTTTTTTTTAAGAGTTAATGCAAGAATGTTTGTCTTCTGATCGTCGCGCACTATTCGCAACTCCAGAAGGGCTTGAGAGAGAAGGTATGTTAGAGCGTTTTTTTTCAGAAAAATTTTTGACATTACCAGATACTATTATCGCGAGTGTTAAGTGTTTCTAATTTATTTTTCCAGGATTGTTGTGAATGTTTTTTAAGCTCTTTTTTAAGTTGTTCTTGTAGTCTGTAATAAGCAGTTTTGTGTGCAGGATTTAGGGTGTTATATAGTTTTTTGGATTTATTTTTGTTTCTGATGAGTTCTCTAATGTGATTTGGAGCGTAAGTGTGATTGGTGGTTCTGATTGGTTGAGAGGCGTGTTGGTAGGCGGAGCGAACAGCAGTGGTTAGTAGTTCAATTTCACTTTCGAGCCGTTATTTAAAAACAAAACAGTTAAATATTTGATTCTAAATACATTTCACTTTCAAGCCGTTATTTAAAAACAAAACAGTTAAATATTTGATTCTAAATACATTTCACTTTCAATGTCAAGCTATTATTTAAAAACAAAACGGTTAAATATTTGATTCTATTTACATTTCACTTTCAAGTCAAGCCGTTATTTAAAAACAAAGCAGTTAAATATTTACATTTCACTTTCGAGAATATTTAATTCTAAATGCATACAAAAAAACAATTACGATTTCTAAATAGCAATTCGAATAAAAAAGAATAATTTGCTTCCAAAGGATACGTGGCAAACACGAAATAAACTGAACAAACAAATAAATAAGAAACGCGTTTCAATTTTCCATTATTTAAAAACAATCAAACAAACGATTAAATATTTATGCGTTTCGAGCGCACATCGAAAGTAAACAAAATAAAAACAAAACAGCCAAATATTTGATTATAAGTACATTTCACTTTCAAACCATTATTTAAAAACAAAACAGTTAAATATTTGATTCTAAGTACATTTCTAAATAGCAATTCGAATAAAAATTCCAAAGGATACGTGGCAAGTGTGAAATAAACATCTTTTTTCCCGTTAAGACTGCAAGTGCATGGAATATCAAACACCACCAAACACTGACAGTCTTAACCGAAAACAAATGTCACGTCCTGCGAAATGCCATCTATTCCATTCTAAATACATTATTTAAAAACAAAACAGTTAAATATTTCATTCTAAGTACCATTTCGAGAATATTTAATTCTAAATTCATGCAAAAAACAATTACGATTTCTTATAGCAATTATTTCTAATACTAAAAACAATTACGATTTCTTAATAGCAATTCGAATAAAAATTCCAAAGGATATGTGGCGAGCGTGAAATCTCGAAAACCACCAAAAACTGACAAATGTCACGTCCTGCGAAACGACATCTATTCTTACGAAATGTAAGAAAAGAGTTCAACTCACCCTCCGAGAAGCGACGTGAAGCGTTCGGCAGATACGGAACAACTCTAGGGTGAATCTTATTTGGAGCACCAGCGCTTTGGGCACTTTTTCTCCGTATGAGTAAGGCAGGAAGATAACAAAACAGCAGTGTGACAAAGTCACGGAAGATGTCCGTTAACGAGGAAACAGGACAGGCAGAATGCCCCCGGCCGGGGGGAAGGGAAGAGTAGGAGTAGGAAGGTTTCGCGTTGGTATGAAGGAGGGAGGAGGGAAACTGGGGGTTCCTCTTGACAGCGCTTGTCGGAATGAATGATGAGAGTCGAAAGGGGAAGAATGCCGAGCGGCCCGGATTGCGGGAAGAGTACTTTCAATCGCTTAGAAGCGTCTTTTCATGTGGGCCGTCTGGCGAGGCATTTTGTAAATACCTTGGGCGTCGATGATTGATTGAATATTGATTAGACTGTTGGAGTGGGTGGAAACTTGATCGTGGAAGGTAGTTGATAATTTTTTGATTCTTGAGGTGATGGCTGGGATCTTTAGTTCTTTATGTAGGTGGATGCGTTTCATGTAAACGGGAGCGTTTAACATGTTTATTATTAATTAATATGTTAATAATAACACATTATTAACATAATAATCACATTATTATTCACGACTAACAGTGCCACTTCCTATTTCTGCAGAGCATGATAAAGGGCTGATGTTAAAATAGCTTTGTATATTTAAAAACTAATATATTTTTACTTGATAAAGTCCAATCAATATAGGACCCTCGGTGTTTTTTGTTGTTGTTGCACCAAGGTGTTTGGTTACCTAGCTACGCCTCTGTTATAAAACTCTATATTAAATAAAAAATATTAATAGTGTATTTCCAATCCGAACAGTCTGGAGAGTAAACTGTCAAATCAGGTGTCATCCTCAATTCATCGTGATTTAAAATTACGAAGTTCGTCACCTCTATACCCCTCACGTTGTTTCGAAGTGCGATATTAACAAAACAAAAGAGAGAGAGAGAGAGAGACCAGCCAACGAAATCCAATCAGAAATTAACGAAAAATCTATTTGTTTACTTTTTTTATAATGTTAGTTTCTGTTCACATCTATATTTTTTATTGCAGAGAGCGTAATTACTGTTAGATATTGATTAGGTTTGCTTTAAAACGTTTCTAGCCTTCTAAAATAATTTTTTAAAATATTTTTCAAAAATTAATTTTTACAATGTATAAAGGTACTTTCCCTCCTTACGAGTTTTTAAAAAATTTATATTTTTGGGGGAAAAGGGGAAATAAAATTTTTAAAAACAATGAGTTTAATTAATGATTTTAAAACATTCATTTTTTAAGTAAGCAACTTAGAAAAGAACCAGCAAAAAAGTAAACGAAAAAATTCATATTTTTTAGAAAATGTAAAATATATATATGTATATATGTACTACTTCTATGGTCATTTTGCTTTGACCTTTTATCTCGCTATAATCTTACATGAAGTTTTCACACACCGTCGAATAGTTATAAAAGTAGACTTCTAATGGAAGCATGACTTCGATATAAATTTTTTTAGATGTATATTTTTCACATACAATAATATTTTCATTAAATTTCTCACAAATAAATTACGTGGAAAAACCTAATAAAAGTGTAATAATGATAATATTTGATGTACAGCATAAGACATACATAATAGCAATTATTTTTCAGTATTGTCTATTAAAATGTTATTAATACTTTACAAAAATTCAAAAAAAAATTATTAATCCGTTTACATTTAAAATATTTTGCGTTGTAATATAATTAAAATATTCGTTCTAATCAAGATATAGAGTTAAAAAATATCTAGCCAAAAAGAATAAATCAGGGAAAAAGAAATGAGAAGAACGGTTCCCAAGTTTTTTTAACAAGCTAAATTAAGGCGCGTTTGTGTTCAAGTATCGGTGTCGTAAAATAGCCCCCCCCTTGTGAATCATGAGATGAGTGAGCAGTTTCAAAGGAAAGTATTTTAGGGAGTGGTCCCTAAAATACTTTAGGGGTTCCCTTTTCCTGGTCTAGGAGGATCCAATTATCATATTGTAGAACCACACTTTCCTCTCTTTTATAGCAATCCTCCAAATAAAATATCAGAAAAAATAATTTGAATAGAGACATGATAGAAAAATCAAAAGTATGAAAAAGCATTCACTATTCACTTTGAAATAAATGTAAATAGTGAAAGAGAAAAAAAAGAACGACAAATTAAATTTATATTCAAGCATTATTTTGATTAAATTCTTTTTGTTTTTAATAGAAAGGACTGAGGATTATTGGAGTAATCCAATATCATCCATTTTCAGTTTTCATGTCCTTAATTTAAAGTTACTGAGTTACACACAGCAAAGATTTTGCCACTTTCTTCTAGTAAACTAAAGTAGTGATTTTCCCTTTTGTGAGCATAATTTGTCCAGGCACAGAATGTTCAATAATACATTAAATTTGAAATAGTGTATGGCTGTGGAAATTATCTAAAATCTGAACTTTAAAATAACTTCAGCAATAAGTTTTAAAATTTTAATTAATCCTGAATTGTACACAATTTATTAAAATGCTTTTAAAATTTCAGAAATATAATCCCTGAGTTAAAGTTGGAAAGACAGTAGTATTTTAAAAAAGAAATTTAAAAACTGCATTCACATATTTGTTTAAATAAAATAAAAGAAACTGAATACACAAAGAAGTATAATATTTCAGTCAACACTGAAATTCTAAAAATCACAGCTTCCTATTGTGAATGTGTGGTGGTGTGGAATTTAGGAGAATGAAATGTTATCTGATTAAATCCTCCACATAAAAAGTATACAAAGATAGCATGTCAAGTTATTGAGATTTTATACATATATTGATAGAAATTTTATACATATGAAACAATTTTTTAAAAAATTATTCAACACACACACACACAACAGTAAATTATAACATCAAATACTTCCTCACTAAATTTTATATATATTGAAATAAAAAACATTATATCATCACTTTCACCGTCACTTTCCACATTGCCCATGAAATATGGTGTATGGATGCAAAACCTGTTTCTAAATAGGTAAGGTAAATTTCCCAAGGTCAATTCCTTATAACTAATAACAAAAATAATATCTAAAAGATGAATAATTTATTATTAAGAGAATTATTTATACACTTAAAAACATATTACTTTGGTATACACTTTTGCTTGTATTGATAGCAAGCATTAATATCACCTGATCCAAATATATTTAATATTAGTGAATGAGTGAGTGAATATTAACGTCCCACTGTTCAGCTAGCTACACGAGGGCTTTTGGGGACGGTCCGCGTAATTTTGAACCATGGTCAAGCGACGCGGACGACACCTGAGCTGGAACCCCCTCTCCTAACTAACTCACCACACCAACGGGAGGACGTTTGAGCTCTTGACAGTCTTAACGTGTATCGCTCCCCTACACGGCGGGTCTTCAGTGGTACTGGGATAGAACTCATGACATGCTAGCCACGATCCGATACCTAGACCACTTGGCTACCGTGGCCACTATTTAATAATAGACACTTATCTGCAATAGAAGTATACAGGTATTTTCTAAATTCGTTTGTTCCAAAAGTATGAATCAATTTTCTTTACCAAAAATTTTATTAATAAAGTATGATATAAAGGCACCGTAATACATTTTATTAGACTGCATCAGATGAATAATATACGAAATATGTAAATCTTGTTCTTCATAAAATAAAATATACTCTGTTTTTTTTGGAAAAAGCTCTATTATCTTAGAAAATATTATAAAAGCTACGGATGAAAAAAAAACTCCTCACATATGAGCATTTGAAAATATAATATATCGAAATGTTTATGTGCTATTCATTCATAATTAGCAAATTTGTTTCTCTTGTGTAATTTTATTATAATAAATCGCAACTTGCAACAATACTCAATTATCTCTAAAAAGATCTTTTGTACTTTCTCTGAAACACACAGCTTATTTCTTCTGAAATTATGAATAATTTTCTACCGTCAGTTTTAAATTTTTCTTTTGATATATTCGGAAATATACCTGTTTTTAGAAACTTATCTAAAAAAAAAAAAGAAAAAAAAACTCATTAAAAACAAAAACATTAACAGCTAAGAGTAAACGTATGTGTGAGCTATTTTCATGAAAAACTTTATATCATTGTATATGTTTGAATTCCCCCCCCCCCCTGTGTCTGTACTTTATAATTTTTAGCATTTTTGATAGTTATTCCTTCGAGCAAAATAGTTATGTCTTTTCAGAACTTCGAAATAATATCGTGCATATCTCATTACTAGGTACCATTTTTCGAATAAAATTTAATACTTGCTAGTGTTTCAAATCTCGTACATTAACAATACGTTAAATAACTAATTGCATTTTTATAAAAAAGTTTTCCGTGCAATTATAAGAAAAAAAATATATAGTGATATATTTTCAAATAAATTTACACCAAATTTATCAGAAGTAAAAAATTTTCATTGCACTTAAGATTGTTAATAACGTTACACATTAATTTTATAGCAAAGATTCACGCACATTTTTTTTTCTTTCGTTATTCAATTTTATGCGAACGCGAGGAAAATATGAAGAAATACTTTTCAAATTATACTACGTAGAATTTATACAGAAATTTTTTGATTGAATTTCTTTGCATTTCTTTGTAATTGCAAGCTTATTTCGAATAATATTTGTTTCAAATTATTTTATGATGGATCTGATTTTAAATGTGATATCAATATATTTAAAATCTTTATAATGTGTAAGAAATTTTTTATCTTCAATCATTTTGTTGAATAATTAAATGACGAAGCAAATACTGATATTTTCAGTACAAATATAAATCTGTGTTTAACAACTAACACATATAGAATGACACAAGTGTTTATGGAAGATTTTGCGGCACAGTCTTTCAAGATCGCCTTGATTCTACGCTCAAGCTTCTACACAATATTCTTCTCATTGTGTCAAACTTACAAAATTGCTTTTTCTAAAACCTTTGCATAAAGACCACTCCCTCGAAACAAATGGAACCTTACGTATCCCAAAATTAGGGATAGGCAGCAAATAATTCATTGCTGAAAGATAACCAAATAACTGAACTGCTTCCACAGCTGTATCTTGAAAGTTCAACCTACTTTTATGAATTTGGCGATTTAGTTTTGAATTTGACGAGTAAAAATATTAAACCATTATATCTCCTTTGGAATAATCCAATTATTATTAATCGTACATTGCTGCAATGAAAATAACATCAATTAACTAAACATATATACGTAAAAATAAATATATTATTTTAATCCTCGAAACGATTTGTTAATGTTTGTATTTTGTGCTTATAATTGCCTCAAGCTTTTTTCTTTTCTTCCCGAAATTTATTAAGAGCGTATGTAAATTAACAGTATTTAAAATTGAATGATTAGGTCTTGATGCAACACAAGGTTCCTAATTTCATGGTATTTAATGGTTGTTTTATGCATTGTTTTTTATATTATTGAGCATATTTAATAAATATCTTTTTATTTTATTGTTAATTGAAGAATTTAATTTAATGATTAGGAAGTCAAAAGTACCGAGAAACTTCAGATATTTATCAAAAAAAATTCTAACAAATAAGGTGTTATTTGAATTTCTTTTTATAATCAATACACAAGCCTTTGAAAATCATTCCCAGCTTTTTTAAAATTGTTATTAAATCCCATCAGCATTTATTTAAAAATATACAACACTTGCAAATATGTGATTGTTGCGATCGTTTCTTATTTCCTATCAATTTACTATAAAGCAAATTTTGTCTTGTTACACGCATTTGAGTTAGCTTTGTACTTCGTTACACACGTTTCATTACCGAAATCAATATAAATCCGAAATCAATATATAAATGCAATTCTCTCATACATTCCACAATAATTTAAATATATCTTTAGAATAATAAACTATATTATAGTTATTCTTCTACAGAGCAGCAATATCTTAAATCTCAAATAAAATTCGTCCAAAATCAATAGTTATACGGAATTTCAACATTCTACTATAATGAAATATTAGTATAATTATAAAATTATGTGTTGAGATTGTCAAAAAGATAATCAAACAACAAAACTCTTAATGTAAGTTTGAAAAAGAAATAATTGTAACTAAGACAGAGACATTAACTAACCTTTTTTACACGGTTCAATAAAAAGGCATTTTTCTGCTTTAATACGGGTGATTTAATCCATTGATTTAAGATCGCTATTTGTTATGTAGAAGGCTCAATTCCTCAATTAAATGCAGGTTTTATACATTTCCAAGTTTTCGAAACTTAACTCATCTGGAAAATTATTTCTTAAACAGTGATAAAAAAAAAGTATTTCCAACCTTAAGAATTCCAAAAAATCTAATATTTTTTAAGTTGAGTGCCACGTAGCAAAACCAAGATATAAATATTTTTTTGTTTGGGTTAAATACTCTTTGGATTCTAATACTGCGATTAAAGAAAACGAATTCGAGGAATCTCGCCATAACAAACGCACTCACTATGACAAGTATCGAAGAAATAATTGATTTCTAAAATTTCTAGTACATTTTAAAATGAAAATTTTTATCCTTTTTAAAAATATAAATCAATAAACATTTTTAATTTTATTTTATAAAACAGCTGTTTTCTTAAAAAAATGTATTTTGTATTAAATATGTATTTCAATATAAACCATTGTTAAAAATTACATACTTTATTGAACTTGTATAGTTGATTCTTCTTAATTTTTAAAATGTTTTCCAATTTAAGAAAAACTCGTTATTTCTTGTTGTACGATTTTGGCATAAGATGGAATACGCCACTTTTTTCATAACTCAAACCACATTTTTTTTAACGATTTTGGATTGTACCGACAGTAAAGTTACGTGTAACGAACATTGATGGTAGTCTTAAAAAACAGATAGTAGAAAGAAAGTGCTATTTTAACTAAAAAATATATTAACAAATTTTCTCTTAATACATAATACTTACCTATTAGTATGTAAAATTTTTTGATGCTTTAGAAAGTCTTTCACAACTGTGATGCAGTAGTGATATACATAATGTCACCACAGCTGGAAATCCCATCTAGCATTTATTTCATAAAATCAAAAAGTCGTTCAAGAATTTCTGATGAGCAAACATATTTACACCATTCATCTGGTTTGATACACAGAACAAATGATAAGCAACCTGAAAAATTATAAATATTTAAGGCAGGGGTGGACAACCCGCGGCATGGCAAAGTAGTAACAGTGGCACGCGAAGATTTACTGAAAAATTTAAGAAAATTGAAAATACAACAATAAAAAACCTTTTTTAACCGTTTTATTGAAATTAGATTATATAAATAAATAAAATCCTCAAAATTTATTTTAAACACACTTAATTGACTTACCATAAAAAAACTGTCTCATGTAGAAAACACACTATTGTGTGCTCTGATTTTCGAAACGATCTCACTTTATTTTGTTATTTTAGGGATTGTGTTACAAATATCCGGAAGAAAACAATGAACTGCCCTATTTTAGATTATCCTACTGATATTACAGGACATCTAAATAATTTAAGTTTAAGATTAGAAACAGGAAAAATATTTATTTTGACCCTAGTTGGTCATGTATGTTTTTGTGTGAATAAATTTTTACTTTTTTTGTCTCTATTTTTGAGTAAAAAGTTTAAAACATTTCATATTATTGCAGGAACTATTTACGAAATTTAAAAATGCTCCCAGCTATATAATGTATTTAAAAATTTAATATTTATTTTGCATGATTAATTCAGTACTAGGTTTGATGATTTTCCGAGATGATAAAAAAAAAAGCACTCATCTGTTCACAAATCTCTTTTTAATTTCTCTAGAAGATGCTATTTGATACACACATCATATCCAAATCGAAATTATTGACCTACCACACTATACTACACAGAAATGCAAATGTGAAGAATATTTTTCAACTTAAGAGTTATCTGGACTATATTGAGTATTAAATATTTGTACCAACACATGTTTGTGAATAAATATTTCTATAACGAACCTACTATTAAAACAAAAATTTCTCACAATCAACTGACATAGACCTAAAAGAATCTAACTTTGTAAGCATCTTCAAGAACTAATTCTAATATTGATGACTTGATAAAAAAAAAAATTAAGAGCCATATTAAACAGTAACTGACTGTTTAATAAAACTTGTACTTTTGCTTTACTTATTATATTATTTTTAAATTTCCATTACTGGAGACTTGTATAAGAAATGTTCAATTTGCTTAAAAATCCCATATATAAATAAAATTCTTTTAACATCTTTATTTGTTGAAAAAATTGAAAGTAGCACTCTTCCCCACAGCATGGCCACCCCTGATTTAAAGCATGTATAAAACAAGTAAATAACTATAGCATATCAAACGCTGATTCATCACTAGAAGCAAAAAAAAATAGCACATCTTCATAAATGTTTCTATGCAACAAAAAAGGACACACAATTGCATTTTACTGTTACTTTCACCACTTTCCACGTCACCCATGAGGTATGGTGTATGGACGCATTACCCCTTATTCCAAATAGGAAAGGCGGGTTCCCCAGGAGGTCTATATTCCTTTATACTCAACAATACACAAATGGAATCAAAATTACAAATAATGATCATTTTATATATAATTAAATATATTACCTGATGTATGATTTTACTTGCATTGCAAACAAGCATTAATGTCACTGGATCTAATGTATTTTACATTATTTAAACACTCACCTGTAATAGAGTTATACATGAATTTTCTAAATTCATTTGTATCAAAAGTATCAACAACGTTCTTTTTGTCTAATATTCTCTTTGTGAAGTATGATATGAAAACACCACAATTCATACTATCAGTCTGTCTCACATGAAGAGGATAAGAAACAGGCTAGTCATGTTCTTCACAAATTAAAATATTTAATTTTTTCCTCCATAAATCTATCAGATTAACGTACTTACTTTCAGCTCCAAAACCTAAGGGATCATAAAAATTTAACTTCTTCAGACTTAAATTAGCAACCAATAAAACCCAATGACAAGAGACATTAATAGGGATGAAAAGGAATTCCGCGGCATTAAGTTTGCTGGGAGAGAAAAAGTTTCCAAGATTACCTCCACTTTCTAGAATGTGTGTATGGTAACATTTTGCCGCAAACAATCTTTCCCCTGCATGATTTTTAAATTAAACGCATCAATTATACTATCGTAAGGCCATCCATTACGAAAATTTGTTTTTTTTTTTCGATAAATTACTTACCTTCTCATCTGATATATATGTATCCAAAGATTTTAACTCAAAAAAACGTAGTTGAATGTCTTGTATGTATAAAACAACTTGACTATAATCAGGTACATAGCCTATTTCAGGCATAAAAGATTCAGTCAGTTTTCTGCACTCACTTTTTGAGTTTAGTATTACCGAACGGCTACAGCTTAAAAGGTCTGTTGTTTCTCTTTTGACAGGTAAGGAAGGATATTCTAAAGTTTTCCTTTTCACATTTTTAACTCTACTGGTGCGTTTAAATGTATATCGCTTACTTAAATGTTGTTGGGAAGGCAAATTGAGATCAGATAAATAATTTTCAAGTTTAATTTCTTTCCCCTCCTCTTTTACTGATTCACACATTGAAACCATTGTTTTTAAATGACTACTTAGATATGACGAAAGAGTTCTTATAACTACTTTATATTGTATTAAACTATTTAATTTAACAAGTAAAAGTTCAGTCTCGCGGATTTTTCTTTCATCATCCGTATGTTTCTTCAACAGAAGAATCAATGCCACTTTCTACAAGGGTTACAGAAGGGACTGAACCAGGAATACATTCTACATCTTCCGTAACTTCATTATAACTATAAATATTTTCAAAGGAAGGGATCTGTCGAACCATTAAGGAATGAATTTTATGAATATGTTTACAGAGTGCATGATTATCAAAGCATTCACAAGTATACAAATGCATGCACAAAGATAAACACGCCTGTTTTTTATGCACCTACAATAGCACTGATCATTATCTGAACATGTTTCCGCAGTCTTTTTGACTTCGTAAAATACATCGCCGTTTGTCTGCGATTTCACTAACCATGAATTTGTTGACTTAACATAAATATCTCCATCAGGAATCCTTAGACCATTGTTGTGGCGTTTATAATATGTTGGAGGATAAACACTGGTGGGAGTGCCAGTTATAATTCTGTATTGATGATATAAATATGTATCGTTCTCTATTCTTAACAATGTATCGATTAAATTATCCACTCGGCGATTAAATTTGCGTTTAAAATAACTGGTTTTTAATTTATTGTGAAAAGATTCACAATATATATTTGTATCAGTATAGGCATGTGGAAATTGACGATGTGACATACTCCATAAATCTGTTCTATTATAATAATAATCATCAAAATATTTAATAAAAGCAGGCTCTTTATTAACAAATGCAACTCTAAAATTTTCCATCATTTGTTTAAACTTTAGTGAATTTGTTTCTTCTAAGAGCACTACCAAAGAAGCATAAATTTCATTTCTAATTTCTAAACCAGAAACAAGATTATTTGTTTTTTCCACGCGCGATGAAGGTGCCATTTGCAAAGCAAATGTTTAACACCTTCCCCAAATACCTTTTTAAATGCAGGACCAGTTGTTCTATCATCATCAGTCATGATACAATTAATATTTAAATTGGGCACACTTTCTTTCAAACTGTCAAATAAACAATACATTGTTAACGCATCTAATTTACTTGTAATAAAATGAGCAACTGGGTAACCTATTCCATATTCATCTGGTACAATTAAATTTAGTAAATAGAAACCATACTCATTAGTTTGGTGTGTGGAGTCGATACATAATATATTTTCGAACAGTTCTTAACCATGATTTCTTTTTGTTCCGCTGTTTTTAAGCCAATTGCAAAAGAATTATTAGTTAACATTTTTGAGCTATTTGGTCCATAGACTGTATCTTGCCCTTGGGGTTTATATAAAAGAACACAATTATAAGTTTCTTTTTGTAATTTGTTAACTATAATATCGACAGAGACAATATCTTTTTTATGAGGCTGGGAAAGTTATTTTAAAGAATTAACATAGTATGATAAATTTTTGTTTGTTAAAAAGGATTCCTTAATGAGACATTTATCTCGATAATTTCTTATTTCCCTATTACCACGTACATATTCTAATACTTTAGATTTCTCAATACCCATTTGAAGGTTAGCTTTAATGAATTCCCTACAAGTTTTTTTAATTGGTTGAAATTTAATGTTTTGAGGACACAATTCATGATTGTGTTTTGAAAAATATTTTACATTGATCCCTTCACCATTGTCACAAACGATTATTCGCGCAGGGCATTCAATTGGTGGAATTGAACCTTTGATATTTCTACGACTAGTTTTTCTTTTACATGTCTCTGAAGTTTCATTTTTAGAAAATTGACAACTGTAATAGGAATAAACATTAATGTCATTTCTTTTACTTTCAGTATGTTTTTTGAAAGATGTAAAAGTTTTAGTTCCTTCGTGCTCTAACCATAATTGAAAACTTAACTTATCTGTAAAGCTTAATTCCTTTATAGTCATATCTATTCCATGAATCTCACTTCCGTGAGTTAGTGAATGCGTTAAATACCTAAATCTACAGTTACACTCAGGATGTGGACAAGGATAAGGCAAAGATAAATCTGAACATATTTTTATATGTCTCTTTAATGGGATTCATATAAAAAATTTTGGGGGCAGATACTACATTCAAATATTGATTTTTCCACCCCTTGTTCCTCTATTTTCTCACTTTTAATAATGCTATATCCTTCGCATACTTTACGGTTATTTGCAAATGATTGTGAAGAAAAATAAGTATTTCTACAAAATATACAACATTTTAAATACCCTTCATTAACAGGTGCACCTCCAAAACAAATTGATCTTTTCTTTTACTATCATAATAATTCAAATATTTAAATGAATCTCTATTATATAATTTTTTCTCTTTTTCATAACCAATTTTGCTACGAACTTCATGATCTTTAAAATATGTATTACTCATTAACGAAGTTTGGGAATCTGATAATATTATGGAATCACTTACCTCATATTTAAACAGATTTATCATGGTGGTCATGTCTTCTCGAAAAAAATTTAACACTGATGAGATCCGTGAAATGGATAGTTCCACGGCAGAGCCAGAAAATAAAATTTATCTACAAATATGTTAGATACCTGGAAAATCTATAAAAAACGCTATTTTAAAGCTTACAGAAAATGAAAGTCTAAAAACAATCGAACAGTCACCCTGGAAGTAAAAATTAAACATGCATAAAATCAAAGCATAAAATATAAAAAATAGCACAATAAAATAAAACAAAATTATAATTACAAAATATATCAGTAAAAATAAAAAAAAAAGTATTATAAATAAATTCAATATAGCAATAATAATAACCACTTAAATAAAATAATTCAATAAAAAAATGGAAAATTAATACAAAATAAAAAATTTCAATTTTGTTATTTAAGAACCACACTAATTTAAAAAAGAGTATAAATAAAACAATTCAGCACAATAATATAAAAATATTCAATATCGTAATAATAGTAACCGCTTGATAACGAATCAACCTCACGGAATGAGCGCTACAGCAAGAATGATTTTTTAGTAGGATTAATTATGTTTAAGCCAACGATGAACTTGGCGATTTTCAAAAAGAAGCCAAAAATATAAAAGTAACCCACCCTAGTTTGTAGATTATAGGAATAGGTGCCTCCAACGAAATTGAGCATTACCCGTCCGGTCTTGTTTGTTCTTTTTATCTGTCTCTATCGTTGAATTAGTAGCAATACAAAAGCATATTCATCCGTGATTGGTTAAGTGTGCGACACGTGACTAAACTATACACGCTCAAACACCTGAAGTTAAATGTTTTTTAAGTCAAAATAGTCGCGATCACAAATTCTTCGACTGCCCGAGATGAAGTCTCTGATTGGCTAGACGCTCAACGCTTCACGCTGACTGCCTTGGTGTGAATGCGGCTTTAGTGGGATAGGGACAGATAAAAGTAACAAACAAGAGCAAACGTGTAATGCACAATTTCGTTGGCAGCACCTATTCCTATAATCTACAAACAAGGATGGGTTACTTTGATATTTTTGGCCTCTTTTTGAAAATCGCCAAGTTCATCGTTGGCTTAATTGAACCTACTAAAATCATTCTTGCTATATCGCTCGTGCTGAAAGGTTCGTAAATAAAATTTTAGCGGAGAGATTTATTGATTAGTTATTTTATAACTTTGAATTATAATGTTTAATTGCTATATTTTTTTGCAGTTTTTATATTGTATTAATTTTCTGTTAAGTTTTCCATCATTTTAACATATTTGCTGATTTATGGAATTTCTAATTTATGTGAACAACTAAAACTTTGATTCATAATTTTGAATTATTATTATTTTACTCTTTTTATATTGTATTTTTTTTTATTTTGCGCTTTGATTTGATGTAATTAACATTTTCCGTTCGTCGACTTTCTAGCTTCTGCCGTGTGAAAGCTCGATTCTCCGATCACGTGAATGTAAAAATTTTATGCTTTGATTATTTATAATGTTTTAATAATACGTTTTAAAATTTCCAGGTATTTACCATTGTAGTAGATTCATTATTTTTTTAGTTCCTGCTGGGTGATTGCCCACTTGGCGGATCTCGTGAGTGTAAAACTTTTTCTTGTCGTTAAATCGAAAGTTCTATTGATTGTTATGAAAAATTAGCGTAAATATATGAGGTAAATTGTTTGGCTAAAATTTTAAATGATTGTGAGAATAATAATAGAAAATACAAATTTTCTGGAGGTGTTCTTGAAAAAGAAGGGTGCCCTGCTAGGATCCAACCAAAGGTAATAACACTATTCTTAATATAAGAAAATACATTTATTTAATTAAAGTAAGAAAAAAAATCATTATTGGAATGTATTATCTATTGCAAAAAATTTTATATGAATCACATGTAAAGATCTACACAATATGTTTAGATTTAACTTTCCCTTAACCTTTTCCATATTATGAGTGAAATTGTAGATTTAGATATTTAACACATTTGCTAACATGTGAAGCTTCCTAGACATATAAAAGAAAAACTAGTTGTATAGAAATATCAAAGATTCTATATTCTAATTATTAATGGAATATATATATATATATATATATCTTGGTAGAATCACTCTTTATAAAGACTATTAAGGGATCAGTGTAATATATTTTTCAAAGCATAATCAAGCATTTCAACTGGTTTATAAAACTTGTATAGAGTTCATTAAAGCTAATCTTGAAATGGGTATTGAAAAATCTTCAGTATTAGAATATGTATTCAGTTAATAGAAGTTTAATTGCACTTGACTAATAAGGAATGCTTTACTCTGTTGCTCATGTTATTACTAATAAATTAAATACAGGAAATATGTATTGTGTTTCAACATTCTGAGAGAAAGGGTGCCCAGTTAAAAATTAATTGCATTACGCCTTCAATGCACTTGGAAGAAATGATTAAATGTTCTTGTTTTCCAATTTTGAAATGCAAAGGGAAATTTCTCTAGTAGCTCATTCGGAAGGAATAAGTTCAATCAGATGTAAACAAATAATGGAAAATTTTAAAATTGCATCGACTGATAAAAAGCCTGCTTTCAATAAATATTTTGATGATAATTATTGTAATTCAGCCTACTAATAGTATAAGTCACATCATCTACTTCTGCATGCCAATACTGATAAAAATATATATTGTTAATCTATTCACAATACATGAATGTCCAATTATTTTAAAATGAAAATTTAACTGTCAAGCAGATAGTTTGTTGAAAATACAGCATGACACATATTTAGCACATTATAGAATTTTAAATGGTACTCTCCCCAGTTTATATCCTCACAACCTATTTCCATTTCAAAATGAATTGAAGATTCCTGATAGATATTTATGACCAGGCAACAAATTCTTGGTTTGTAAAATCGCAGACTAATGGAGATGTATTTTATGTTGTTAAAAAGATTATGGTAGCATTTCAGAAAGAGGTTATGTGTGTGTGTGATCAATGCCATTACAGGTGTGTAAAATTATCATGTTCGGCTTGGTATACATGTGAATGCTCAGATAATCATGCACCATGTAAACATATTAAGTTCATTCTTAAATTGTTTGAGAGATTCCATGTTGTTGAAAATGTTGAATATACTTCTTTCCATATCTCAGATAGAAAGTGTGGTGTGGGGTCTTCCGCCAAAGAAATATGTAATGACATAAGAAAAACCAGGAGACTGAACTTCTACTTGTAGTATTAAATTGTTTATTGCAAGGTAAAATAGTTCAGGAACAATTGTCTCAACATGCAATTCAGTAAAAGAAAGGTAAAAAGTAATTACTAAAGAATTATTTACCTGATCCTCATGTACCTACCTCCCAATCAGCATTTAAACTAGCAGTAATTATTTAAGCCAACTATTGGGGATATAAAAATAAAAAGGAAAACTCTGGAATGTTCTTTTTTTAGTTGTCAAGAAAGAAAACATTCAAGCTCAGGCAAGTCAGCATTACTC
Source organism: Trichonephila clavata (assembly GCA_019973975.1). NCBI lineage: Eukaryota > Metazoa > Arthropoda > Arachnida > Araneae > Nephilidae > Trichonephila > Trichonephila clavata. Next base: position 17,179 of record BMAO01017953.1, read on the forward strand.
AATTCAAAAACTATTTGCAAAAAAAACTTAACTGTATCTTTAACACCTGATATATGCTTGTAGTGGAGTTGTTTTATGTTTTCCAAGACATTTAGCTATGTTTTTATGGGGTAAAGTTGTTGTATATTGTTATGTCAGATGAGGAGGTAAGTAATTATCAAAAATGATCAAATTTTTGTCACAAATGGCTTTATGACAGTATATAATTTAAAAATCATGCAGGATAGAGATTCCATTGCAGTTTCATGTTACCACACAAATTTTGGAAAGTGATGGGAATATGGTAATTTTTTATATCATTCATTCTTAATAAAATTTTAGGCAAAAAAATTGATTTATACTTTTAAAACATACGAATTTAGAAAATACGTATACGTTTTGCAGGTGTTTTAATATAAAATATATAGAATCAGGTGATGTTAATGCTTGCTATCAATACAAGTAAAAGTATATATTAAAGAAATATGTTTTAACTTATGTGTAAATAATTCTTAATAATAAATTATTCATCATTTTGATAATATTTGTGCTGTTTGTTATACAGGAATAGACCTTGAAAATCTGCCTTGCCTATTTAGAAACAGGTATTTCATCCATATGTTACATTTCATGTGCAGTGAGGAAAGTGGTAGTGAAAGTAATGATATAATGTGATTGCCTTTTTTATGGTATAGATGTACTAATAAGGATTTATTTATTTTTTTGTCCAGTAATGGACCAGTTTTTGATATACTATTTGTTTTATAAATAGTTTTGCAGGTTGCTTTATAAGTGTTCTGTGTATCAACCAGATGAATGAAGTAAATATTCTTACATCTCTGAAAGTCTTGAATGACTTTTTGATCTTAAAGAGTGCTAGATGGGATTTTCAGCTGTGGTGACATATACATTATAATTGCACCACAGTTGTGAAAGACTTTCTAAAGCATTAAAGATTGTGTAATGTAATTAATTAGTAAGTAATATTTATATGATGGGAAATGCAATATAAGTTAATATTTTATTTAGTTTTAAAAGCAATCAATTGTCTACTTTTTTAAGACTGTCAACAATATTAGTTACACAACACTTTTTAATACAGTAGGTATAATCCAAAACCATTTGAAAAATACAATGGTTTGTGCAGTAAAGTAGCTTAAAGAGTGGTGCATTCCATCTTATGTCAAAGTGGTACAAGTAATAAATTTTTCTTAAATCGAAAAAACTTGTATAGTTGATTTTTCATAATTTTTACAAATTCCATAAGTAAACAATCATTAGCTGCATAGTTATTTATATTAAAATTTTAACATTTACATGCAACATAAATACATTTAAGAAAAAACGTTTAACAGTACATGTTTTGTAAAGAAAATTAGGAGAAACTGTATTTCTTTTTTTAAAAAAAGGTATAAAGTATTCATTCAATTTTGGAATCCTAGAAATATTATGTAAGTCAATTATTTCTTTGCTACTTTCCATAATAAATGATTCTGTTGTAGCTAAGTTCATCCCCCAAAATCGTTTCCTTCAACCACATAAGTTATACTAGAATCCTAAGAGGGTTTTCAGATAAAAATATAACTTAGTTCTTGGTTTTGCTAGTTATTTTTATAATGCTTGATACTCAGCTTAACAAATATTAATTTTTTTTAAATACTATTAATACTTCAATATTTTTGCGATTTATACTTTTGTATTACTATTTAAAAAATAATTTTCCAGATGTGCTAACTTTTGAAGACTTTCAGAAATATATAAAACCTGGAGCTAATTGATGAATTGAGCCTTCACATAGCAAATAGTGATCTTACATCGATAGATTAAATCAGTCGCATTAAAATAGAAAGATAGCTTTTTATTGGACCTCGTAAAAAATTTGTTAATGTCTCTGTCTCAATTGCTACTATTACTTATTCAAACTTGCATAAAGACTTCTATTTTTCTTTGGTGATCTTTTTAACAATCACATCGTTCTGATTTTTTAAAAAATGTATTAAAATAATTTTATATTATTATACTAATATTTTACTTTAGTAAAATGATGAAATTCCGTAGAACTATTAATCTTGGAAGGGTTTTAATTGAAATTTAAGAAGATATTGCTGCAAAATAAAAGATTCGCAATAATATAGTTTAGTATTCTAATGATATATTTCAATTTTTGTGAGATGAATGAAAGAAATGCATTTATTAATTTCAGTAATGAAACATATGTAAACGAAATACAAAACAGGCTCGGATGTGTGTAACAAGACAAAATTTGCTTGATAGTAAATTGAGAGAAACTCAGGAACGATCACAACAATCTCATATTAGAAAGAGTTGTACATTTTTTAATAAATTCTGACGGGATTTAATAAAAATTTTGGAAAGGCTGGGCATGTTTTTCAAAGATTTGTCTGATGATTATAAAAAAGAATTCAAACAACACCTTATTTATTAAAATTTTTCCGATAAATATCTCCGAAATTTCGGGTTTTTTTTTTAATATCAAACTATTGGATTCACAGTTTATTGATCAGCAATAAAATAAAGAAATGTTTAAAAAATTTGCTTAGTATAAAAAATGCATAAAATAACAATTGAATACCATGGAATTAGTAAAATTAAGAAACCTGTGTTGCTCCATGACCTAATCGATCAATTTAAAACATTGTCAGCATATAAATATACCTAATAAGATTTGGGCTAAAAAAACAAATTAAAAACTTCCTTACTGAGATCATTATGTACCCTAAGCTTAACATTTATAAAAACAAAATATAGACCTTTATAAATTGTTTCTAGGTTTAAAAAGAAAGAAGGGAAAAAAAACATTATTTTAGCGAAATGATTTTATGTTCATTGCAACAAATGCGTATAATATTAATTGGATAATTCCAAATGAGTTATAATGGCTAATAATTCCTATTAGGGATGTTTAAATCGCCTAAACCTCTTAAAGTAAGCCGCTTTCCAAGATTTGGCTGTGAAATGAGCAATTATGTGCTGCCGAACCCTGATTTAGGGGTGCGAGAGATTCTAAAGATGAAAAGGCGGAGACAGAGAGTCTGATTGCCTTCTTCTCGGAAAAGGGAATGATTTACTTTTGACATTTATTGGAGGCATCTGGTCAAAGTGGTTCAACAGTATCGGCGCTTAGAGGTGTGGTCTTCCTACAAAGCTTTTTGAAGAAGCAGTTTGTTCCATTGACACAATGCTTCCTCAATTGATTTATCTGTGAAGCAGTTGAAATGATTAAAGATAAAAAATTTCCTACACATCATAAGGGGAAAATCAGATACATAAACGAAGCAAAGTTTTTATAAGAATGTAAATACGCATTAAAAATAGTTCTATCATAAAATAATTTGAATCAAATATAAGCCGAAATTAACTATGCAATTATAAAGAAATACGTCGGAATTTAGTGAAGAAATTTCTACGTAAAGTTCAAAAAGTATTTTTCATGTTTTTTCCCGCGTTCACTTAAAATTGAATAAGCGAAATATTTTATAAAGCTTTGCAATAAAATTCCATGTGTAAGAATATTAACAATTGTTAAGTACAGTTAGATCATTTTTACAAGTGGTAAAAATACAGCAAAATTGCATTTCATATAATACATCAATATCTTTTTATAATCCTATGAAAAACTTTTCTTATTAATATATAATTAATTATTTAACGTAAGTTCAAATTTTGAAACGCTAGCAAGTAGTAAATCATTTGAAAAATGTTTCGGATGGTACCAAGTAATGAGATACGCACAATATATTATTTATAAGTTCTAAAAAACATGTCTACTTTGCTAGAAGGGTTAGCTATCCAAAATACTAAATATTATGAAGTACAGACAATTACACAGGAAAATCAAACATATACAATAATATAAAATTTTTCATGAAACTAGTTTAGCTTTTAATATTTTTTTTTTAATCTTTTTTTTTTTTTTAAATACGTATATTTCCGAATACGGTGAAAATTGTTTAACAAGAAACTGATTATTTTGGAAATGAAATATTTTTTCGTGTTAAAGGATATAGTAAAAAAACAAACACATTTCACCAAAATTAAGTTTATTAGAGTACATTTTATTTATATAGATCTAAATATTCATGTATTTAATAAAAACCAATGAAACAAATCATTCATAATGTGACGGGTGCTTACGCGTTTCACTAACCTTCTCTTAAAAACTTTAAATTGTATTTATTTTGACCAATCCCCACTGAGAGCTTAAAGTGTGACTTATGTAAATAAGATAGTTTCGGGTTTACCGAGTTCGAAAGAGATATAAAAGGGAGAAATGAAATGAAGAGATAAGGATGACTAAGCGGTTTGATAGAGTAGAACTCCGTGTTTGGGATTGAAAAGTAAACTACGTGGTTGTCTAAGAAGGTGTTTTTAAGCGTCTAGTTTAATGAAGTGAAATTTGATAGAGGAAAGAAGATTATTGAAAAAGATTCATTAAGGCGGTTCAGAAGTTATTGAAGATATCCTAGATTATAGCCACTTCCTAAATTCTACTCGTTCCAGGTTCCTTCTGAAGAAGATTTCAGGTCTGTAACTTTTGTAGTTTAATTTAAATGTGTAGTTTGATTGTACGTGTTATTCCCCTCGTGATATCAGTTAGTATTCCGTCGTCCATAATTGAATTCTGATAATACTCCATGATAATTTATTGTTCTTAAAGTTGATTATTAATTGTGGATTTCTGTCTTAAAGAAATAAAATAAATAAGTGATTTATTATTTGAGTAGTCTTTAATTATGAATCCTACATATCCTAACATAGATAATATGCAAAGGGTAGTGGGAGACTACGACAATAAGAACTTAATGAAATTTCTTTGCAAAATTTTAAATTTTTTGAAAAACAAACATTTATTGAGTTTTGGAAAATAATCTGATGAAAAAATTTACTAGTTAACAATGGCGTTACGTAGAATATTAGGCCTCCATGCAAAATCAGATTTTGGGCCCCAAGCTATATCTTACAAAGAATTGCAAAACCGTAACACACCGGGCTTCCCCACACACACACGTTGCGGAAGCGTACATTACGCCACTGATATCAAACATCGTTTTGCTTAGAAATCTAGCAAATGTTTCAATTTTGAATTTCTTTTGGTAATCTTTCTGCACGAGATACAAATACTATAGGCCCAGACCTAGTTAGAGTCTGATAAATTAAGGCCTTTGTGCAGAGGTGGATTAAGCGGCTGGATGGCCGCCAGGGGCCCTAAACTTGAGCAATTCTTACCACAAGATTTGTACAATTTATACGCACAGAAGGCTTCACACACAGCACAAATATACATCTTTATATTTAGTGCAGTAAGCAGGGATGTCTTTAGACTTCTTGGGGCCCTGGGCCCTTTCGCAAAAGTAGACCCTGAGCCTCTGCACAAATGTAGGCCCCAACTATGACGCATAAAAGTAAAACAGTGCGTAGCATACGTTGTCAAATACTCGTACAAACCCCAAACAAATAAATGTGTATAACTTACAATTACACAAATCGACTAGGCCTATATAGGACGACGGTCATCACATGTAGCCAGTTGACATATTATCCGAAATTCCAAGTTTTAATTTCCAATTTTTTTAAAGTTAAGGTTTATCTTGAGCAATTGAGTTTTAATATAGCTATACATTTTATTACGAGATTTTAAGTTTAACGAACCTTTTCACTATTTTAGTTTATTACTCTTGAATTCATGGGCCTCAAACCTTTTACCGCAGGGTCCTCCAACTAACTTAATCCGTCTCTGTCTTTGTATTGGAATCAGATCTCGAACGCCACTTATATAAATGTCGAAGTCTCAGTGTTATTTAAAAAAATTATTTCAGGATATTACTGGAATCTGTCATTAAATGTAATTTCTAATATATATAAAAGAAAGTTTTTTAAAAAAAATTAAAATGAAAGAATTTAAGGCATCAGATAATTCAGTATTATAAAAAGGTTTTTTTTCGATTGGAAAACACCATAAATTGTATTAAAATGATTTCATCCTATATATGAATTTCACAAACTCCCAGTTATTTCATTTCATACCTGTTTCAATAAAATTCATCAGGTTTAGAAAGTTTTATTGCAATTTTTATATTCAATTTTCTTGCATTAGAATTTATATTTTGAGTTATGGTCAGGCTAAAAAAAATGGGCTTTCCAAATGCGCTATGGTTTCGAATCTTGATTTCATTTCACGACCCTTTGTTTTGAATATCGTAGTATGCTTCATATTAAACGAAATTGATCCTTGCAATCCTTAGACGGCGTAATATGGATGGAGAAACGAGATACGTGTCACATATTGTCACTAGCATTTCAGAAATTCGAGGTCTGCGTCGCTATCCAAATTAAAATTTTCAGTTTTGTTTGTGATTCCAAACCATTCATTTATAGTACTAATATTACCTTTAATGAATATTTATGTGTATTGAATCAGTAATTCAAGGAAGAAAAT
>BMAO01017954.1:0-21951 GCA_019973975.1 Trichonephila clavata
GGTCGAATGTCTACATTCTTATATTCTACCCCAATACGCTGTCAAACATACTTTTTTTTCATTTTGTAGAAGAGTAAGAAAATATTGTTGAATAAATAATTAGCATGAACGAAAAAAAATTATTAATACCAAATAATTAAATTACTTATTATATACATGGAACTATAATCGATTGCAAAGAATCATGGGCTAATGGAGGGGGGTCCCGACATGTGAACCCTCCCTCCTCCCCTTTGTGTGTGCCACTGATACTATGACACGTTGAAAAAAATAGGTATAGCCCATAACTAGGAAAAGTCTGCCCATCCCTGCTTTAGGCATTCCGCCTATAGCCCTCATGTTGCTGTGTAGCTCTATGTTAATAAATACTCTCCTAAGGATAAAAACGAGATTAAGAAATAAATAAAAGGTTAATCATCTAACGATAATTTAAAGTTTTATTAAGAAAATGGAGCTAAAAAAGCAAAAATCATTAATAATTCTTTGTATGGACTCTAATCCTGAAATAAGCTTCAATCCAGCTGAGCATTCACTCGTAGATTTGGTAGATATTTTAGTGAGGAATTCCTATCCTTATATGTTACAATTAGAAAGTAAGATTGACGTGATTCAGGGACAGTCGAAAATGCCATCACATCACAATCGTAACGTCCTCCTTTGGGAAGAGGTTGTGATGAAAGAGTTATATCTTCCCTTAGTGTGGGGAGGTCGGAAGGAAAAAACTAGCCCTATTCCAAAACAACTTCAATTTATTTTCAGTATCAACAACAACTCAAAATCTATTAACCAAGTCTAGAGATGCACCTGTTTCTAACAATGAATTACAATAGCGAGGTAGACGGGATACGAGAAGACTAAATAAATAAATCACTCGCGTATAAGCAATACCTTCTAATTGTTATCAACCTAATCTAATTTGATTTCTAATTGACAAATCGTCAACTTTAATGTTACAATATTCAGCTACTAAGTATCCACGCCTTACTTCACGTTTAAGCAAATACTGCTAGCCGTAGCAGTCTAACATCTTTCTCCCTGTATTCTCTAACTCGAAAGTAATCTTTATATACAAGACTTAATTTGCATACTCAAATATTCTTCGCAGGAAGGTTTTCAATAAATTAAATTTTAAACACCATTTTTCCCCCTGAGGATTTCTTAGTTAGAGAATTTCGAATAGAATGGTGGTAAGGTCACAATAAAGTGTGAAATAAGAATTTTAAGAAAAAATTGGAATGAATTTAATAATAGAAGAGGGGGTAAATGTGTTTTGCTTCTAATGCTTTGCTTTAAAAACAAGTCTACAATTTTAAATATTTCATTATCGCATTTTGTACATTCGAGTAACTATTACAATTTTTGTGATGTTAAGAAAGGGAATTTATGTATTTAAGTCCCCCTGAATGATTTCATTTTACTTACTTACTCAAATAAAACGTCAACAGTTCACTACAGTTTCTTCTGAGAAAATAGAACTAGATTAAAATCTAAAAAGTTTGATCAGAATGAAATGAAATGTATATCCAACCCTCTGTAAATGTAGCTTGAAAATAAAATTTAAAGATTGGGTTTGTTTCGAGATTATCTTAAAAGTTCTCTTTTTCATTAAAGAGTACTTGTTCCTATAAAATAAATTCCTTTTTGAAACTATAAAAGAAATAAGATTTTTCTTTTCCTTTTTTTGTCTTATGTTTATCTATCGTAAAGAAGATTCCCCTCCCCTTCCTTTAAGATATTGAAAGAAACGTTCCAGTATCTTGTAAGTGATTAGATTTTTATAATATTTTAGATTTTAAGTCTTCGAAAAACTTGTTCCAACATTTTTTCCATTCTTCAATAAAACCATCGAATATATTGTATGCTTAAATTAACAATAAAATATACTATTCAATACGTAAAATTACAATTACTTCTAACAAAATGATATTCATTTCCAAAAATCAAAATCATCCCTAAACTTTATTGCCTGTTTGATTATGAGTTGATAAAATGGTTTAATGAAAGTCAATTGTTAATAGTTGAAACATATTTTTGTCTTTCCTTAAATTTCGTTTAGTAATAATTAACATCATTCTACTATTGTATTTCAATATAGTATATAGAACTTATTTATTATATAAAAAAATGTATTTCATATATTAACCATTTGTAAAGCAAGCAATTGAGAACACACTTTAACTTTAATTGCCGTTTTAGATTCCAGTTCATATTACTTGGAATACTTCATTTATTTGTAAAGAAAAATTATTTCTTTAAGTAAGCTTCTTATTTTGAAATAATTTTAGTATTTTTCGTCTCCTAATCAAAATATTCTTTTTATTTTACGTTAGAAGCGAGATAAAAAGATTCTGATTAAATTTATTTATTTGACTGTTCAGGAAATTTTCTTCCAAAAGCATTTTCTTCAAAAAATAAACACATTAAGACTGTTTCTCAGAAATTGAATTTTAATAGCAGATAACACATTACAAAAGGTAAAATAAACAGTTTTTTAAAGGCATAAGATATAATAATTATGAAATTATTTAATGTCTGAATCAAAAAAAGATAAATTAAATAAATATTTAATCCCAAAAATAAATTCTTTTTAAAAAATTAAAAGTTTAAATTTTAACATTTTACTTACGAAAGTTAAATTAAGTTAATATTTATATACTTCATTTCTTAATGAAAAAATTATCTTTTCATAGAAAATCGCAATTACTATTTTTTCATTCTAGTATCTTTCCAATGTATATTGCAAGATGATTATAAAAATTGATTTGTGTACTTTAATTATTTATAGAATTATGCTCTTCAAGACCATGCCTGGATATAGTTTAAAATAGTGATGTCCATCATCAACAGCCCTCTAATTTTGGAAATGCCATACTAATAAACAATTAACGAATCAACTAAACATAAGTTAACGGAAAATACTTACACGGTTTTTGAAAAAAAAAATCTCTGGTAACATTTTCATTATTTATTTTCAGAACGCATTTACTGTTGGATTAAAACGTCCCTAATAAACTAATTTTTTTAAAGTCTTTAAAAAATCGTTTTTTGTGGAAGTCCAAAGATGTTCAGTTAAATTCTTTGAATTTTAGAAACTTTAAAGAGACCGAATAGTCATGCAGTAAAAATACACTTCTTTCTCCAGCGAAGTTGCCAGGCACATTTCGAATTTTCAGACGCGAATATTTACTAGCGGTTTGTGTTTAAGCTTGGCTGATTTCAAACATATATTTCTCGGTATGAAAATATAGGGAATTTCTTTAGAGTATGAAATGTATAAAAATGTTATATTTTATTTTTATTTTTTCACACGAACGTCTTTTTTCAAAGAATATGAAATGTGGAAAAGGAATATATATATAAAAATAAGAAATGTACTTCAAAAAGAGGAATCAGTTTCATGAAAATAAAACAAAATAGTATTCAGAATTTTACTATTCTCTGAACCATTGCAAGATTTTATATTAAGATATATTTTAAATTTGTTTGGAGTAAAAATAAAACATCTGCAAAATTTTAATCCTCAATAGTGATAAACATAGAAATAAGACTTCCATACCCCCATAAATCAAATAATATTTTTTAACATCCATTCTTCTGCTTACGGATTTCGTAGTTGAAGATGGGATAAAATAAAATTCGAATTTTAAATTTTCATAATATTAAGATATGACTACCCTAAAATTGTAAGCTTTGGCAAAAATTTACAAATTTTATAATAGTTTTATTTTATAGAAAGTCTTATTAGCTTTATAAAAAAACCAAATTTATTATTTTCTGTTCAATTGAACAAAAATTGCAAGCGTTTTAGTAAAAGCAGAAACCCTTACTTTTAGCAAGATGTCATACTAAAAAACTCGTTTTACTCAAAATGTGTTTTTATGAAAATGCTCAAACGCGGACAGCGATTGCAAAATACGTTTTGAAAAGAATAAACTGAATTCTTTTTTGAGTATGTTCTGTATAATAGTAGAAGTGTTTTAACCTTTAGATTTACCAATCACTGTTTTTTTTACAAAATTTACAGTCTCTTATGCTAATATAATCACTGTTTTTAAGCAATTTCATATAATAACTAAGGTAAAGTGCTCTAGTTTTTGTTAAAATTAAAATATTTCTCATCCTGAAGGTCATTTCAAAAATGAATAACATAGCAGTATATCAGAATTGAAAAATTGAAAATTTGCTTATGAACGTTTGGTACAGAAAGGGCCGCGTTTATGTTATTTTTTGTAAATTTTAACCAATTGTTTCCCATTTTAGTAGTAATAATTTCCTTTTTTCTTCTTAATTTTAGCATATTTCTCTTAAAAATGTATTAAACAAATAAAAAAAACCACAAAGCTCCATATCTGTATTTTTAAAAAAAAAAATGTCGCAAGTAGTTGGATACCTTAAACCATTAATTTTATGTACTTTTCCCCTGGTTGGCCGTGGTATCCTAGTGGTCATGATCACATACTCGTGGCCGGTGTTATCGAGTTGCACGTTCGAGTCCCGATGACACTGAGAAACTACCAATGGGATGATGTAAATAGAATTTGTCATGTATTAAAGTCCTTAGGTTGGCATTTTGATTCACTGCTTCTCATAGTAATCCATAGCGCTCATCTGCACCGTGATGAATTAGTTCAAAATCGCTTTGGTCACTTGAAGGTACAATTTGATATGATTTTTTGGCACCATAAATTCATTGATATTTTTTTGCGATGACAGTAGACTGGTCAGTTGCTTGTAAACGTCACAATAATCAGATATGCATGATCGAAGCGCTTTTTACGTGAAATTTAAAACTCCTTCGGAATTGGTATCTATTTTAAGAAAATATTTTTTTTACAAATTGTTGGAATGCTGGATATATGCCTATATTTTATCCACTTTCAAAGAATCCGGTTCTTCTTGCGCGTCTTCATAATCTATCAAATTATTGATAATGTCACTGTCATTGAAAGTTTCGTCTTTATCCAAGCGTGAGCTGCTGGCGCGTTGAGAGAAAGCAATTGATCGTTCATTGCCCAAATACTTTATAACAAAGAACAAAGCGTCTTAAAGTGTGTATATGTACGTTTATAGAAAATATTACAGCAGCACCAAAGCCGTTGAAATTTATATACCGCATAAAAAATTATCACACAGAAAAAATTTGACAAAAATAAAATCTCATAAAAAAGAACCACATAAAAACAGATTCTACTGTATACATTTTTATTACAACCATTCCATACTACCTGTATTATATCTTCTCTAAAATTAGTGAGTTTTTTTTTATTTCATTTTGAAATAAGTTAACCTTTCAAATTGCGATTAATAATGAATTATTTATTAATGTCGCTTTCAAAAGCAATGCGAGGTCCATCGTCGACGAACCTCGCAGTTATCAGCCACGCCCAAATGACGAGAATTATATGTGAGAATTTCAAACATTGAAGAAATAATTTTTTTAAAACATTTTATTTATAATTCAGTACCTTTTAACGAGCTGTGGTGCAGTTTCTACTTTACGAAAAGTTGTTACACTTTTTTTCTGAAATTTCTTCTTTACTAAAGTAATGCTTATACAAATTTAAAATAAATTATGATAAAAAAATGTTTCTAACAGTGTTTGTAAAAACTAAACACATTTTGAGCGTACCCTTCGCAAAAAATTTAGCTAAATATTTTCTTGCCTTTTATGTTTCATGCAAAATAAGATTAGACGTTATCTTTTTCTAACATTAAATTTGAAGAAATACTTGAGAATCTCACTGTATTCATTAAAGAAAATTCGGTACTTACATATTTAACCATCGGTCAATTTCCTTAAACGAAGAGACATCGCCAATTTAAAAAGTGTTGCCTAATGCTATCTTTATTATTACTCTGTTTGAATTGCGTGGGAGTGGTTACCTGTATTGGCTGCATATCGTGGCATTTGGCAGCGTTTTTTGATTTGACAAAATTTGTCGACAGTACAATACGTAACAAAAATTTCCTAATTTAAAAAAAAAATCCTGTTTAAATTATTCAAACTCACTGTGTCTTGGTTCAAACATTTGACATCTAAAATAATGGAGCAATTTCTATTCATTACATTAAATTAATAACTGTTATTTCTGAACATTAGTTACAGTTAAAATCAGTAAAGCACTACTATAATCTAAAAATTTGTTGAAAATTAAAGAATTTTATAATGATTGAATCAATTTACTACTTGGAATATATATCCTAATTTATGTCACTTTAGCTCTACTCTGAAAATAATTTAAAATAATAATTTAAAATAATTTAAATATTATTGGAAAATGAAAAAAAAATATCTTGTATTATTAATGATTCAAAAGAAATTACTTTAACTGGAATAACTTAAGGTATCCTACTACTTGCGACAACTTTAAAAAAAAATGGAGATGTGGAAAAAAATTTGTGGGTTTGAGATTTATTTAGTACATATTAAGAAAAAAATGCTAAAATTAAAAAGAGAAAAGGAATTATTATAACTAAAATGGGAAAAATTAAACGGGAAAATTAAATAAACAGGGCCCGCTCTGTACCAAGCGCTTTTGAACAAATTCTCAAGTTTTCAATTTTAATTTGCTACTTTAGTATTCATTTTTAAAATAACCTTCAGGATAAGAGATATTTCAATTTTTACAAAAACTAGAGAACTTTATCTTGGTTACTATAAGAAATTGCTTAAAAAAACCTGAAATTAAAAATAACGTTTACTGTACAGCTTCCATAAATATTGTTTCAAACATTTAAGTGCTATAAAATAAAATATGCTATTATGTCTAAGATTAATTTAGGATAAAATTTGTATATTTTACTTTTATATGTAATAATCTATTATTTCGAATACAGTGTAATTTTAGTTGAATTTTTCTTAAGTAATCTTTGAAAAAATGCAAAATTTCTTAAAAACAACAGATTTACTTTATGAAGGAACATTGTATGTTTTTTTTGACACTATTCTAAACATCTTACATAACTTATAAATCTGAGGGATAACATATATTTGCCCAAAATATTCCAAGTACATCTAAGAACGAATTAAAATTAAGAGATCTTATAAGAAGGTTTAAGTTTAAAATGAATTTACATTCCCTTCACTACATAGGCCTTATTTTCCACCTCAGTATGAAAAGCTATACGAACACGATCTGTGTCTTGGGGAAAGTCTTGTCGAAAACCTTAAGTTTAAGAATTTAATGGGCAAACAGACGCAGCGATGTCTAGACTTCCAAGTAAACCATATGAACACTCAAATATTGCTGCTTACTGAATCCTTTAAATGCTAAGGTTAAAACATATATAATTAATACCAGCTGGTATACCCTTTCTTCGCACGGGTGAATTGAAAAATAAATCAATAGAGATTAAAGGATAAAGAAGTTTTTAATGCCTTAATTTTAATTTAATTGCAAATTAAACAAAAAAAGGCTTTTTTTTTAACAAATCATGTTTTTTCAGATACAGAATATTCCTATACTAATATAGTATTTAGACTTCACTATTGTATATAAAATATTGAATCATACTTTTGTGTACTTGTATAGATGATTATGGTTTCAATACATACTTTTCTTGGAATATAAAATATACCATAAAATCTGGAGTATAACGCGCACTGTCGTATAACGTGACACCCATACTTACAAGTTGAGTTTTTAAAATTTTTTGGTAAATTCACAGTATAAAACAAACTCTGTGCTTGTAGTGGATGACACTTGATGTTAATACAGTTTTTCAAATATTAATTTATTAATTACCGGTTAATTAACTAAATTAAATACTGGTTTTCTACGCCAACTTAGATTCGTCTTCATTGTTGAAACAATGTAACTGTTAAAATAATGACAAATGCTTTCGTCGAAAACCGGTTTTTCAGCCAAACTAGTCAAACCGAGTGTGCATTGCTATTACAATGCAGACAAATCATACTATTTTTTCGATTCCTACTATTAGATCTCTCTCTCTCTCTATATATATATTTCTTGTTCAAATTTTCAATCGTTAATAAAATACTTTCTATTCATCCATTCAAAGTAGGCATTGACTTAAACATTTTTTTACATTACTTTTTCTTTTAAAGCTCTCAGTTTTATACCCGGAGTATTACGTGCAACCGTAAATTTCCATTTTATTTCTTGAATAAAAAGTGCGCTTTATACACTGGATTTTACGTTACTTGCAATTTTCATCTTTCACCCATACTGTATAATTATTATATAATTTGAATATTTTTTTGTACTTATATATATATGTGAAATTCTTCAAAAATTTTCAGTACCACTATATAGGAAATAAATACTATGAATAAATTTTATACATGTAGGAGTCTATATTATTCTTCAAGATTTTATATATTAGTATATATATAATTATAGTTGAATTAATCCTATTTTTTCTAATACTCGATAAAGCATTCTACAGAAAGGTTTTTCTAAGAGGTTTTATCTCATGATAGCATTTTTCTTGAGAAGTGACGAATTGATATTAATATTTACGTCATTCAGTCATACGTTAGAAATCTTGATATTAACTTGATATTGATGAATTGATACCACAGACTGTTGCGTGAGAGACTGTCGAGTTTGTAATCTACAATCAATCCTGGTCACGAAACTTATCAGCAATTTCCCTCGAGATTTCTGCGCATCTTCACTTAATCCAATAATTTGTCATCAAACCATAGTATTCGATTGATAGAGTAAGCTTTGAGGAAACTTCTTCCTGACATCACGAACCTGGGATGGAATTGATGCTATTTTTGATGCTGGAGAATGACTGTATCGTTGTGAATGTTCGCGTTTTGTTCGTCAGTGGAATGCCCCGTATATTTATTTTTAAATTATACGTTTGATAATAAAGGTATATATCGATTTAATTAGGTCTTTTATATGTAAATGAATTTTTCTATTTCATATTATAAGTTTATTTTAGTTTAATAATTAACTTAAAAAGTACATTTTAATATACATTAATCATTTTGTTTTAATTCAGTAAAATGCATGATGTTAGTGCTCCAGTGGTGATTGAGAAATTCTAATTAGGAATTTCTCTCTTTATCTCTCTTTCACTCTTTCTTTCTCATTTTTTCTTTCTTCGGGTATTTATGTCTTTCTTTACCTCTCTTATTTTCATCCTCTCTGTCTCTTTGTCGCTTTCTTTATTTCTCTATCTTTGTTTCTTCGTTCTTTCTCTCCCATTTTTCTCTGTCTTTCTCTCTTTTTCTCTCGCACCTTATGCCTATATATATACAAAACACGCAATTTTGTTATTAAATTTATGCTATCTTTAAATCAGAATCTCAATGTATTTTTTACCCATAGCAATTGAAATCTTTGCTAATATTTTCTTCATTTTTAAACTATCTAAGTTTTGTGCAAACATTTAAAGACAATGTTTATTACAATGTTTATTTTTTTTAATGCGAGTACGCTTTTCACTGTAAAGATTAGAAGGTTCATATATTTGAAAGGATAATTAAAACAGTATTTATCTTTAAAAACAGGGGAAAGACGCTTTGGAAATTTAATTTAGGCTTGTTTGATTCTGTAACTAAATATCTGACATGTGTTTCATACCCTCCATTCCTGTCACTTGAGAAATAAATATAAGGGTCCTAAATGAAAGTAGCACTACCATTGGTTTGATAAATGGTTTAATGGTATAAATATAAATTAGTATGCAAAGAAAAGAAGTAAGCAATACAGACGTAACAGAAAGGTTAGACAAAGTCACCTTGTAGACCAGGGGTGGCCAACCTTTTTGGGAAGCGTGCCACAATCTGATACAAAAAAGTTACGCGTGCCACTTCCAACTTTTCCACCAAACTAAACAAATATACAAAAGTGCAAAAAATGTTACTTGTAGGCTTATTTACACCAAAAACATATTTTTAATTGCAAATTCTATATAGTGAAAATGTAAAAAAAAAAATGGTATAAGAAATAAAACAAAAGTAGAAACATATTGTATTGTTGATAAATTTTTACAGGATCAGTCAGTTAGCTTATGTAGAAAATAAATGTAAGCAACTTGAAAAGTTTAATTTTAAATTATTACTAAGGAATCACTACTTTCTTATAATGTGTCTTTTGAATTTGTAGTTTTTTTTACTAAATCCTCTATATTTAGATTGGTTCGTGAAGATGCTAAAAAAATTATGCGTTTTAGGTGCATATCAGTTAATTTTGAGCGATATTTTGATTTAATTACGTTCATAACAGAAAACATTTCTTCACAAACATATGTTGATCCAAACCTACAGCAATATCTGACCGCTAAATCATGTAAATTTGAAAAATTGCTTGGTAGAGCAAATTTCCAAAATTCGAAGCAATTCGGATCATTTACGGTTAAAATAATTTCCTTATGTTTGCTTTTCAGTTTAATATGGGGCTATAGGTCAATAATTCCAATTTGTAAATGAGATGGGTAGCAATTAATGTCTTGAAGAGAAATCAAAAAAGGATTAGTGAAAAGTCCAGTATTTTTTTATCATCTTTAAAATCCTCAAACCTGGCACTGAAAGAATCCTGCAAAATGGATATTAAATTTTTAAATCTATCATAGTTCGGATCATTACTAACTTTGGCAGATAATTCCTGCATGAATGGAAAATTAGTTAATTTTTCTCTCCAAATCCAGACAAAAAAGCAAAAATTTGCTCACAAAAGAAAATACATGACCAACTAGGGTAGGAAAAATACAATTTTTTTCCCTGTAATCTTAAATTTAAATTGTTTAAATTTTCCATTATATCGGTAAGAAAGGCTAAATCCCACAGCCAATTTTCACTCATGTGGAGCGAGCATTGACTGGGCAGTTCATCGTTTTCTTCCAGATATTCTAAAACACATTCCCTCAAACTCCAAAATCTCGCAAGAGCGCACACTACAATGCAGAAGTAACTCGCCCTTTTCTTCCGTTTCTTCGGGGAAAAGCGTACGAAATCTTTGTTGATTCAGTGCACGAGCTCATATTTTGTTGATACAGCGCACCATGGGGCTAACACCGAAAGACAAGTTTAAGTCCTTGGCACAAAGAGCTTCTTGATGAGTAATACAATGATACTTGAAAACTTTTCTTCCCAAATAATTTTCAAGCAATACAACAAAACCTTTTAATCTGCCAACCATGCAAGGCGCTCCATCTGTGTGCAAACACTGTCTAATTTTATCCATTCTACTTTGTTAACTTCAATTACATTTTTACGTTTCTTAAAAATATCTTCACCTGTAGTTAAAACTAGTTGGCACAAATCAAGAAGTTCTTCCACAGGATCAAAATTATTGTTCGTGTAACGCACAAAGGTGCTTAACTGCGCATTGTCTGTGATATCACAGCTTTCATCCAAAGTTAACGAAAAATATTTGGAATTTCGTAGTCCAGGGACAATTTACATTCCAACATCCTGGCCCATGTCATCTATACGATACATGATGGTATTTCTAGACACAAAGCTATTTTATCAACCATATTTTTGACATTTAGATCACCGACATTTTGGGCGAAAATTAAAAGGTTACATTTTATCATCTCCTCTCCTTCAGAATATGGTTTGTTCTTGCGGGCTAACAACAAAGAAAGTTCAAAAGAAGTCTTCACAGTGGTTTCCATTTCGTCATTTTTCTTCTGGAACAAAGATTGTTGACCTGCTAAAGATTTCTTTTTTTATTGATAAATTCCGTTCTCAAATTTGATCCAACAGGATATTTGCTGTTGAAATCACTATGCAGTTGTTTGAAATGACGGTCCAAGTTAAATTCTTTTGGAACTGCTATACAAATTCCACATATCAAACAAACAGGCTTGGAAGCATTTTGAAGTGTAAACAAGTATTATTCTTCCAAGACAAATTTGCAATCACGTGCTGCAATATGCTCTTAAAAAATATTTTTTAAGCAACGATGCTCTACACTAAAATCTAAAAACAATTTCAGAAAAGGAAAAGAAGCTTAACTTCTCCCTAAAGAGAGTTTAAAATCGACTGAATCTGGCAGGTAGAAACGATTTGCCGATGTTACGCTACAAATTTTCTAGGCTCCGAATCCAGTATCTTGATTAGTCATGGATGCAAGTGTGTGTTCTCACTCCCTCTTCTTCATAAATCGGCTACTTTGTTCAGATAGAGTTACTTCTACCGTATCAACAATTGCTCTCCTAATATACTGCAGAATTATTTCTTGACATAACAGAAATCGTAAATAGCCAACACCTTCGGAAAAACCTTTCTATCTGACATCACGCTGACAGCCAATAGCTATAAATGCTAAACTTCAGCACTGCAAGGGAAAGCTGAAATTCGAATAGAAATCCCAGATGTTAAAAATTAACCGCCTCCGAGAGAGGGTGACTTTTTGCGCAGATTCTACCGCCCGAGAAAAAATTTATTTGTTTTTAGTCTCACGTTACTCAACACTAGTCTCGGAACGTTACAATGCTGTGGAGTTGTAAGTTTTGGAGCATGATCTCATTTTTGGAGCTATACTGAAGAAAAGAAAAAAATCTTGCTTAGCGCTTTTACTATCTCACGCTGAAAATTTCTGTTTCTTACATATTCTCTTCATGATAATTTTCTATTGCAATTAAATTAATTCAGTAATCTTTCCATAAAATTTTTGTAATTTTTGCAATAAGCCTTCGCGTGCCACAGTTACGACTCCCGCGTGCCACAATGTGGCACGCGTGCCGCGGGTTGGCCACCCCTGTTGTAGACTGAAACAAGTTATCCAGTGGTTTACAAGATGGTGGATACCCTGGGTGGAGAAGTTTCGGCGTTGGTTTTGTAACTAAATTTAAAAAGCAGCTTGGACCTCATAATCGAAGGCAAATTACCTACGCTGCAGAATTTTCTTAAGTGGACAGAAGATATGGTAGTCTCAAGACGAGTTGTCCGGGCTGTAAGAGGGATGTTCGCGAGCCTCTCATGGCAATTCCCGTAACAATGTTTGGCAAACCACAGCTACGTGAGGATAATCATTACCATGCAAGATGACAATCCACGAGACAGTATGGCACATCGAGGGATATAGATATTCTTTCTCAGTTCATGCAGGTTTATTCTTTCTTAGTTCAGTACATGACAGCAATGACAGTCGTTCCCGTAGGAAGCCATTCCATGCCCATGTTTTGGGTGACTGGATCAAAGTGATGGTACCATGTTTCATCATCGGTAACGGTCCTTGAAATGAACTGGTTTTCTATTTCGTGATACTGCTTAAGGTGCAGTATCGCGCAGCAGGTGATTGGTCGCATGGAAACAGACAAGCGACGAATATTCTGCTTCTCCGTCAAATGTTTTGGCACGCATTGGGAAACAAACCTTTCGATATTGCAACCTTTCATGCAGTATTTTATGAGCACTTCCTTTGCTCATAGACATTTCATACGCTATATCTCGAGTGGGGATTTGTCGATTAATTCTCACGGCACGGTCAACATCTACTACCGTTTCCCTGGCAACAACCACATTTGTTTAACCAGATCGTGACCTGTAGTCAATACTGATCCTTGCATTACGAAAAACTCTTGACCATCGGAATACCGATCTGCGACTAATACAATCCATGGCATGATGCACAATTTGCATGCAACGTGATAGATTCCGCTGGCACTCTCATTTTCCGCTGTTAAAAATTCCACGACTACTCTTTAATACCATTTGAAGGCCTCAATGATGCGAACAATGAGTTTTCACGTGCTCCCATTATGTTACACACGCATCTGGCTGAATCTGACGTCTTTCACCATTTCCACAGATTGTTTTCAGAGTTGAAATTGAACTGTTCTTCCAAAAATGCTGTTGCTGAATGCGAGAATTCAGTATTGGCAATAGATGAGCTATATGCTATTGTAACTTGGACAAAGTTATATAAGGTAGAAGTTTGTAGAAGGAAGAACTCAAAAAGACTGTAGGACGAGAGGATAGTGTGGGAGTAGTGTTACAAAGCATTACTTCATCAAATCTCGGCGATTCCCATATTATCTATAATCTTATTGCCCATATTTGCTCTAATCATAATATTCAATAGCTGGCATTACTGCTGACGAAGGGAAAAAGATGGAAGCAATCCGCATTCACCAATGGATACTACACTCACATGAGATTGCAGTCATTTATAAGTTTCATGTAAAATGAATTAGTTTTGTTAGCGTGTTAAATGTTAAGTAAGATAACTAAAATACAACAATAGCCCTGTTGGAAGTATCAGGTTGATGTACTTACATTAGAAATGGTTTGTTTTTACTTCGGTTTGAATCACAAAACAACACAAACAAAACATACAGTCACCATGATGCTAGAACAAGTGTGGTCAACCTGCGGCACGACTGAGTTGTTAATGAAAGAATTAAAAATTTGGTAAGATAATAATAAATACCATTTGTTTACAGTTTTATTGAAATATGGTTGTCTCAGTCAAAAAAAAACACTTTAAAAATTAATCTTACATTCTCTTAATTGAATTTCAATAGAAAATTATAATGTAGAAAATATTCCTTTATAATTGTGTGCCCTGGTTTTCCAAAGGAAGTGCACTCGGGAGATTTTGGAATTTGAGGGAGCATGTGTGTGTGTGGGGGGGGGGGGTGATTAACTACCCAGTGAGTGTTTGCAACTCATGAATTGAGATTGACTTTAAGTCTTAGCTTTTCTTACCGAAACTATCGGACATTTAAGTCATTTAATTTAAGATTCCTAGGAAAAGATTGACTTCTTATCCTAATTGTCATATATCTTCTTTTGTACACAAATTTTTGCTTTCTTTTTGTCTCGATCTTAAGAAAGAAGAAAAAATGAATACAGTTCACATTAATGAATAAACTATCTACCAACAGTAATGCTGATCCGAGCTACGACAGATTTAAAAAAAATATCATCCATTTTGCAGGACTAAATTCAATGCCAGGTTTGATGATTTTCAAGATGATAAAAAAATGTTGATCTTTTCATAATTTCTCAGCAAGAAGTTAATTGTTACTCTTCTGAAATCAAAATCGGAATTATTGACGAATAGCCCCATACTATACGGAAAAGCAAATCTAAGGAATTTATTTGCAGGGTAAGGTATCCAAATTTTTTTGTTGAGTTTGAAAAATATTGTATTAACAAGCATTTTTCCAAATTTCCGCGATTTGGCTATTGGATATTGTTGTGGGTTTGGATCAATACTTTTATGAACAAATATTTTCTAGTGTTAAAATATTAAAATCAAAATACCGTTTAAAATTAATTTAAACACATTGCAACCTAATTTTGTTAGCATCGTCAAGAACTAATCCTAATATAAATGACGTTACAAAAACTACTAATTATTCCGAAACACATTGAGAAAGTACTGCCTGCTTAGTAATTACTTAGAATTTTATTTCAATTGATTCATTTTTATTTTATACCTAACCTAATAGACGTTTGAACCTGTAAAATGTTTATTATCAATAAAACCTAAATTTGTACTTTTGTCTTATTTATTGATATTTTTCAATTTCCACTATTTAGATTTACATAAAAAATTAGCTATATGCGTAATAATTCTTTAATAGGCCTATAAGTAACATTTTAACATTTTTAATGTTCTTTTGTTTGTTGGACTCTCCCTAAAAAGGTTGGTCACCCCTGCGCTAGAGCAGAGCCAACGTCACAGTTCGAAAGCGTCAACTCAAAACCATTACTTGTATCATGGGTATTTTTTTAAATGTGCTCATATTACTTTAGTGACCGTATTTGCCAATTTTTAAAAATATCGTATCAATACAACCGTGAAGTCAAACTGTTTATAAATTTCACTGGACAAGAATTATATAAAATTTTAAATTAGTCACTATCTTCTTCACTGAAATATCTTTTTTTCTAGGATATTCTATTCCTAAAATTTAATCACATACAAATAAAATTTTAAATAAATCATCGAAAACTATTAAATACCTTAAGAAAACTCGACTTTTCCTTCTTTCACCATATTAGCACAACATCTTACATCTAAAAATAGCAATATAAATCATAACATATACGATATACAGAAAATGTGACTTCATAAAATGAATTCGATCCTAAATTAGCAGTATTCTTAGCCCGTGATCACTCGCGCGGGGTGCTGTGTACACCCCAACAACAAAAAAAGCCTCCTAAAATTTCAAAAAGAATACTCAGAACCGCGATTTTTTTCAGTAGCTGCTCATTTTAGGTCATTGAACCTTCAGGCATGATACAATCATTTTCACTCGGACGATTGGAACGTAACGACATTCAAAAAATTTATCTGGGGTACTGAGAACTCCCCGCGAGCAATTGAGCTATGTTTACAGTCTGTTCTGCATGTTTGGAAAATGATTAAAATATTTGTTTTTTAATTTCTATTATCTTTAACATTAATTACGAAGTAAGTTTATTACTGGTATAAACGTTTTACTCGTGGTTTACAAAAAATACAAAATTATGTATTTTAAAAGGAAAATTTTGCAGGTTTATTTTAAAATAATGTCAGTCTAATTTGTATAAAATAAGTTTAATATTTTATTTGTATCATACAAAAAACATCTTGCATTTTACAAATGTGCATCATTTTTTACTTAATTTTTTTCATATTTAAATAAACGTGTTAAAAGTTTGGGGTGTTCTCTACACCCCGCGAGTAACGACGGTAGAAAAACAGGCGCGATTGACCGCGGGTTAATCACGTACAAATAAAATTTTAACTGAAAACTATTAAATAGCTTAAGAAAACTCGACATTTCCTTCTTTCACCACATTAGCAAAACATCTTACATCTAAAAATATCAAAATAAATCATAACATATACGATATACAGAAAATATGAGATTTCATGAAATGAATTCGATCATAAATTAGCAGTATTCTAAGCAAATAAAAAAAACCCTCAAAAACCTAAAAGAACCGAATCAGAAATCGAGATTTCTGCCGCTGAAGAGAGAGTACATCCTCTTCCACCACATCTTAGAATTAATCAAGCGCTCTTCTACTCTCTTCTTTTCAGTTCACCATTTCGGAAATCTATTGTCGAACATTATATCTTCATTATCAAACAGTCTCAACGAGCAGTCAGCCCTTGAATCTTTAGAGAATGACTCTTCTTTCTCGGCATCCATTGAGGATGATTTCAGTGAGGAAGAAAGAAACAAGAAAAATAGTGTCACTGCTCTAACGATTCTTCCTTTCTTTTTTTGGTTTTTTTTGCTCTTGAAGAACGGTGGAAATTGGTCCATTGGGTATACTGATAATGGTTTATTTAAAGAGTCTTGTATAGAGAGGACATGACTTGTTTTACGTAAAGAATGAACATTTCCCTTCCTGATGTTTTAATGTAACAAAACGTTATATCATTGAACTGATTTTATATACATTGCGGTAGTGAAATAACTTTTCAGTGCCACGTATCCGTGGGGTAATTTGAAACAGAAATGTGTTTTCAACAATACTAATATTTGGTCTCGATGGCCCAAATAAAAAAGGCATCCCAATCTATTTAAAGTGTGTTTGATGCTTATTTGTAATTTAACTCGCGCAAAATTTTGTACAATTGTTTTTTTTCTAGTTTTATAATTTAAATTATTATCAAATTAATACAGTGCTTCTCAAACTTTCATTATTTGAGACCCAATATTCAATCACAATTTTCTTCGCACCCTCTTCCGTGCAATAACAATGTCTTGAATTCAATAATACTGTACTTTGATGCTAAAGCTACAACACGACTTTATCCTCCACGACCACGAAGTGCCACCGGATATATAAACTTCTCGCTCAACCAAATCGTAAATTTCCCCGACGTATATATGCGTCTTTCCGAAGTACAATCTTTTCTGTGTGCTGCATCCACAAAAATATTCCGAAGGTTTTTGAATGCAATAAATGAATATTGACAGTGTTTGCGAAGGATTTACTTATTTCAGGGGAGTTCCTCATGTATTGCTTTTTTCCCTTCCCCCAATACATCACATACGCGTGCCTACGTGGAAAACGATGGTATTGGGAAGCAAATCACGTAACTTTTAATCGACAGTTAAGGTGTTAAAAAAAACATACAAATTTTTAAGATACGTTTTAATTTTGTATATAGTTTTATATATGACAAGCCCATGGGGTCATTGATAATTATTAATGTTGTTCTAATGCTGCTAAATTAATTATAAAATACATTGTGTTACACTGATACATTTAGCAGTTCAAATGTGTGTTTTATCTTTTATGTCAGAATGTATTTTGTTTATTTACTTTCAGTAAATTAATTGTTTTTTTTAATTATTTTTTGCTTTCGGTTTTTCACTATACTCGTGCCTCCTTTGTAGAGTATTATGCCCACTAGGGGGAACTGATACTGGGACACGTTGAAAAGAATAGGTATAAGCCCATACCTAGGAAAAGTCTGTCCACCACTGCTTTAGGCATTCCGCCTATAGCCCTCATGTTGCTGTGTAGCTCTATGTTAATAAATACTCTCCTAAGGGATAAAAACGAGATTATAAGAAATAAATATAAGTTAATCATCTAACGATAATTTAAAGTTTTATTAAGAAAATGGAGCTACAAAAGCAAAAATCATTAGTAATTCTTTGTATAGTCTCTAATCCTGAAATAAGCTTCAATCCAGCTGACCATTCCCTCGTAGAATTGGTAGATATTTTAGTGCGGTATTCCTATCCTTATATGTTACAATTAGAAAGTTAGATTGGCGTGATTCAGGGACAGTCGAAGACGCCATCTCATCACAAATCGTAACGTCCTCCTTTGGGAAGAGGTTGTAATGAAAGAGTAATATCTTCCCTTAGTGTGGGGAGGTCGGAAGGTAAAAACTAGCCCTATTCCAAAACAACTTCAATTTATTTTCAGTATCAACAACAACTCAAAATCTATTAACCAAGTCTAGAGATGCACCTATTTCTAACTATAAATTACAATAGCGAGGTAGACGAGATACGAGAAGACTATAAATAAATAAATAAATCACTCACGTATAAGCAATACCTTCTAATTGTTAGCGACCTAATCTAATTTGATTTCTGATTGACAAATCGTCAACTTTAATGTTACAATATTCAGCTACTAAGTATCCACGCCTTACTTCACGTTAAGCAAATACTGATAGCCGTAGCAGTCTAACATCTTTCTCCCTGCATTCTCTAACTCGAAAGTAATCTTTATATACAAGACTTAATTTGCATACTCAAATATTCTTCGCAGGAAGGTTTTTCAATAAATTAAATTTTAAACACCATTTTTTCCCCCTGAGGATTTCTTAGTTAGAGAACTTCGAAAAGAAATGGTGGTAAGGTCACAATAAGGTGTCAAATAAGAATTTTAAGAAAAAATTGGAATGAATTTAATAATAGAGGAGCGGTAAAAATGTTTTGCTTCTAATGCTTTGCTTTAAAAACAAGTCTACAATTTTAAATATTTCATTATCGCATTTGTACATTCGAGTAACTATTACAATTTTTGTGATGTTAAGAAAGGGAATTTATGTATTTAAGTCCCCCTGAATGATTTCATTTTACTTACTTACTCAAATAAAACGTCAACAGTTCAGTACGGTTTCTTCTGAGAAAAGAGAACTAGATTAAAATCTAAAAAGTTTGATCAGAATGAAATTAAATGTATATCCAACCCTCTGTAAATGTAGCTTGAAAATAAAATTTAAAGATTGGGTTGTTTCGAGATTATCTTAAAGTTCTCTTTTTCATTAAAGAGTACTTGTTCCAATAAAATAAAATTCCTTTTTAAAAACTATAAAGAAATAAGATTTTTCTTTTCCTTTTTTTTTTGTCTTATGTTTATCTATCGTAAAAGAAGATTCCCCTCCCCCTCCTTTAAGATATTGAAAGAACGTTCCAGTATCTTGTAAGTGATTAGATTTTTTATAATATTTTAGATTTTAAATCTTTGAAAAACTTGTTGCAACATTTTTTCCATTCTTTAATAAAACCATCGAATATATTGTATGCTTAAATTAACAATAAAATATACTATTCAATACGTAAAAATTACAATTACTTCTAACAAAATGATATTCATTTCGAAAAATCAAAATCACCCCTAAACTTTATTGTCTGTTTGATTATGAGTTGATAAAATGGTTTAATAAAAGTCAATTAGTTGAAACATATTTTTTGTCTTTCTTTTAAATTTCGTTTTAGTAATAATTAACATCATTCTATATTTTGTATTTCAATATAGTAATATAGGACTTATTTATTATATAAAAATTGCATTTGATATATTAACCATTTGTAAAGCAAGAAATTGAGAATACACTTTAAATTTAATTGCCGTTTTAAATTCCAATCCATATTACTTGGAATACTTCATTTATTTGTAAAGAAAAATTATTTCTTTAAGTAAGCTTCTTATTTTGAAATAACTTTAGTATTTTTCGTCTCTAATCAAAATATTCTTTTTATTTTACGTTAGAAGCGAGATAAAAAGATTCTGATTAAATTTATTTATTTGACTGTTCAGGAAATTTCCTTCCAAAGCATTTTCTTCTTCAAAAAATAAACACATTAAGACTGCTTCTCAGAAATTGAGTTTTAATAGCAGATAACACATTACAAAAGGTAAAATAAACAGTTTTTTAAAGGCATAAGATATAATAATTATGAAATTATTTAATGTCTGAATCGAAAAAGATAAATTAAATAAATATTTAATCCCCAAAATAAATTCTTTTTAAATTAAATGTTTAAATTTTAATATTTATTTTACTTACGAAAGTTAAATTAAGTTAATATTTATATACTTCATTTCTTAATGAAAAAATTATCTTTTCATAGAAAATCGCAATTACTATTTTTTCATTCTAGTATCTTTCCAATGTATATTGCAAGATGATTATAAAAATTGATTTGTGTACTTTAATTATTTATAGAATTATGCTCTTCAAGGCCATACCTGGACACAGTTTAAAATAGCGATGTCCATCGTCAACAGCTCTCTAATTTTAGAAATGCTATAGTAATAAAACAATTAACGAATCAACTAAACATAAGTTAATGGAAAATCTGTTTACTTACACTGTTTTTGAAAAAAAAATCTCTGGTAACATTTCCGATATTTATTTTTCAGAACGCATTTACTGTTGGATTAAAACGTCCCTAATAAACTAATTTTTTTAAAGTCTTTAAAAAATCGTTTTTTGTGGAAGTCCAAAGATGTTCAGTTAAATTCTTTGAATTTTAGAAACTTTAAAGAGACCGAATAGTCATGCAGTAAAAATACACTTCTTTCTCCAGCGAAGTTGCCAGGCACATTTCGAATTTTCAGACGCGAATATTTACTAGCGGTTTGTGTTTAAGCTTGGCTGATTTCAAACATATATTTCTCGGTATGAAAATATAGGGAATTTCTTTAGAGTATGAAATGTATAAAAATGTTATATTTTATTTTTATTTTTTCACACGCTTGAACGTCTTTTTTCAAAGAATATGAAATGTGGAAAAGGAATATATATATAAAAATAAGAAATGTACTTCAAAAAGAGGAATCAGTTTCATGAAAATAAAACAAAATAGTATTCAGAATTTTACTATTCTCTGAACCATTGCAAGATTTTATATTAAGATATATTTTAAATTTGTTTGGAGTAAAAATAAAACATCTGCAAAATTTTAATCCTCAATAGTGATAAACATAGAAATAAGACTTCCATACCCCCCATAAATCAAATAATATTTTAACATCCATTCTTTTGCTTACGGATTTCGTAGTTGAAGATGGGATAAAATAAAATTCGAATTTTAAATTTTCATAATATTAAGATATGACTACCCTAAAATTGTAAGCTTTGGCAAAAATTTACAAATTTTATAATAGTTTTATTTTATAGAAAGTCTTATTAGCTTTATAAAAAAACCAAATTTATTATTTTTTGTTCAATTGAACAAAAATTGCAAGCGTTTTAGTAAAAAGCAGAAACCATTACTTTAGCAAGATGTCATACTAAAAAACTCGTTTTA
>BMAO01017955.1:0-16438 GCA_019973975.1 Trichonephila clavata
ACAAAATTTAATTCTTACCTTGATATTGTATGGTTTATAATTGAAGTCATATTTTAGTTTTAGCTTTAAAGTATATTATTATTGAATTCAATACATTATCATTATATGGAGGGAGCGCGATGCAAATTATGATTGAAAACTGGGTTACAAATATTGAATGTTTGCTAAGTATTGCTTTATATAATAACCAATTTATATTTTTTTACTTCTTTACTTTTTAAAGACCAGACATAATATTCATTACTGAAGTGGATGTGGGTGCATTATTCCAAAATGCTTAAGCTCATCTATACTTCCAAAATTATGTTGAAATTCTGGACGTTATTTAATGATGTAATTCTGATGAATTATCTAATTTCCTTACTTTGCTTAAGGTATCCAATTACCCTAAAATTGGGAAATTTTGCCAAAGTCGAGAAATTTTTTCATGATTTTATTTTATTTTATACGCCATCTTATTAGCTTTATAAAAATACCAAGTTCATCATTTTTCGTTCACTAGAACAAAAACTACAAGTGTTTTAGTAAAAGCAGATGCCATCACTTCAACCAAGTTGTCATACTTTAAAACGCGTTTTACTCGAAATATGTTTTTTTTTAAAATACTCAAAAGGGGTCAGCGATTGCTAAAAAAGTTTTGAACGTAATTAACTGAAATTTCTTGTGTAAGTTCTGTATAATAGTAGAATTATTTGACCTTCAGATTTATCAATCACTGTTTTATTACAAAATTTACAGTCCCTCATGTAAATATAATCACTGTTTTTTTTAGCAATTTCGTATAATAACTGATATAAAGTGCTCTAGTTTTTGTAAAAAAGAAAATATATCTTATTCCGAAGGTCATTTCAAAATGTAATAATACAGCAACACATTAGAATAAAAAAAATGAAAATTTGTTGATAAACCTTTGGTACAGAATGGGACGCGTTTATGCTATATTTTGTCAATTTTTTACCTATTTTTCCCATTCTAGTAATAATAATTCCTTTTTCTCTTCTTAATTTTAGCACATTTTTCTTAAAAGGCACTAAACAAATCTAAAAATAACAAAAAAAATCCCCACGTCTCCATTTTTTTAAAAAAAAAAGTTGTCGCAACCAGTCGGATACCTTGCTCATCTATACTTTTAAAATTATGTTGAAATTCTGGACATTATTAAACGATGTAATTCTGATGTATTACCTAATTTCCTCACTTTGCTTAAACATTAATGTTAGAAACAAGAGGGATATCCTCTCTG
This sequence comes from Trichonephila clavata, assembly GCA_019973975.1. NCBI lineage: Eukaryota > Metazoa > Arthropoda > Arachnida > Araneae > Nephilidae > Trichonephila > Trichonephila clavata. The sequence continues at coordinate 1,244 of BMAO01017955.1, forward strand.
TTAATTTTTACTAAATCTGTCAAAATTAAACCAAGGAGTGTCATAGAAAGCGGCACAAACCTTACCAGTTCATTGCATTAGCAACAACTTAAATCACAACTCTCTTAAAGTACCTCCTATTCCATATTTATCCTACACTCCTCCAGTGAATCCACCTCACATTTCACAGACCTGTCGAATGCTACAGACATGGTAAACACGTGTTGTTGAACGCTTGGAAGAGCAGCATAATTGCTTTCCCGCTCCTTGATTCATTTTGATAGAAATTGCTCTAGTTAACCATCCGTCCACACGCGCTAATTGTTGTAGATGATGACGAAATAAGGCCCCTCGCCCTCTAAAACGAAGCCTTGGGCCTTTAATGCCTTCCCTAAGATGGATTCTGAGGTAAGTGATGCACAGCGATTAAATGCTTAATTCAACTATGTCCAGAATGCTTCGGATTCTATGTACTTCGTATGAGTTTGAGTAAATTGTATAATTAAAAGTTTTGTTTACACGTGACTTGTACTGAGGAATGTAAAGCAAAGTTTGTGGAACTTCTGGTTAGTGCAGAAGTTTTCTCGAGACAAAATGTGTATTATGTTTAGTTATTTTAAACACATATGCATTCAAGTTCTTAAAATAGAAGTTTTTTTCTTCTCAAATGTGTATTAAAATTTCGAATTATTTTTCGTTTTATTGTAACTAATTTAGTAGCATTTCTGACATTATTCCTAAATTATTTGTATGCACAAGGAGTACGCTCAAAAAATTGACTAAAAAATAGCATAATGAGGAAAGATTATTGTGTTTTTACATGAAAAAATATTCCAATTTTGCGAAAAATGAGGATATATATTTAAGGAACTATTTATATCTGTTCAAAGAGTAATTACAGGTTTTTTGTAAGCGAATAAAGATCATAAGAAACAAGTCGTTAGGTTTCAGATAAAACTTACTTCGTGTGTGAGAACAGCCACATGTTAATATTCCCCGCCAAATACTAAGGAGCATTAACAGTACCGCATGAATGTAAAAGTAATACATTATGATAAATAACAGAAAGTCTATACATTTAAAAACATTAAATATAGTTATTAAATTCATTGAAAATAAAAGGACTTCCTAAACATTCACAAAATGATAATAAAGTAAAATAAAGAATTATTAATTTTATTAAACATGTAGCGCCATCTTTTGAGTAACTTATAATTTACTTAAAAATATAACTTAATGCAAGTATTATTGCAATTTGCCATTTCAATGCGAACTATTAGAAATATAATTGTAAAGAAATTTAGCGCGATATCCGAGTTAAATATAATTGCTAATTGAGTTATTAAAATTTAAAAATATAGTAGGTTTATTGCTAATACATTTTTACTATAAATATAATTAAAAATAATCTCTCTCTTTATATATATATATATATATATATATATATATATATAAGCATAAAAGTAAAATGCGAAAAACATGCAGTAAATATTCGTAAAATTGTTCCAAATTTCTTGCGGATATTAATTTGTTGAAGTAGAAACATTGGGTTTATGCAAAACTTTTCAGTCGACTACGTCCTGCGCAAAACACCGGCGCATGTCGGAACGCGGAGAAACCGATTCATGCAGCATAGGCAGTTCAGACAAATTTCGTGCAACTGATGTGCGAAGGAACGTTGTTAACCATCAAACAAGGTGAATGATGGCATAAAGACGCCCATTGGATATGTTTAAGAAAGGAAGAATCTTGGGAATGCTGGAATCCTCACGATCACAAACCGAAGTGTCTCGAATTCTGCATGTGGACCAGTCTGTGATCTCAAGACTGTGGCAGAGGTTTCAAAGAACGGGCGATTTACCCGAACCAGTCTCAGGTCGACCAAGATAAAACCTCGCCAAGACCGATATCTGGTAATAAGTGCGCGACGTCAGAGGGCCGGTACTGCCAGAGCACTAGGTTCAGCGCTCACAAGCGCCACAGGAATACGAATTTCCAGACAAACTGTTTACAGGAGACTCAATCACGCTGGCCTGTATGCCAGAAGACCAGCAGTTTGCATTCCCCTCACGTCTGCGCATAAACGTGCTCGTTTGAACTGGAGTTTGAAATATCAGTATAGGAGTGTGGGAGAGTGGGCCAATGTGATGTTCAGTGACGAGTCCCGGTTTAGTCTGAGTAGTGATTCTCGGAGAGGGGGTAACGATTATGCTACGAAACACGTGGTATGGACAGGCATCATGATGGACGGCCGCACAGACCTCCATTTCTTGACACGGGGTCTGTGACTGCTCAAAGATACAGAGACGAAGTTCTTGAGCCTTATGTTCACTTGTTTCGAGGTGCTGTTGGTCCTGACTTCATATTCATGGATGATAACGCGCCATGTCACCGAGCGGTGCTGATTCATGACTTCCTTGAAACAGGAAAACATCCAGCTCATGTCGTGGCCTGCGAATTCCCCTGATATAAATCATATAGAGCATGTATGGGATATGCTCGGGAGACAAATTGCAGCTTTTCGCACCCACCAAGCTCCGTTACAGAACTGAAGAGAGATCTCGAAGAAGCTTGGAACCATTTAGTCCACAACTCATTCATCATCTCATAGCAAGTATGGTAAATCGCTGTGCAGCGTGCCTGGCTGTCAGAGGTGACCACACGCCTCTTTAAAATGCAGCATCATTATTTTATTTAATGTTTTCTTTCATTTTTTCTTTAAAGTGTGAATCCTTGCTATGCTCAGTTTTCTTTCAAACTGCTACTTTGGATAATAAAATTAATTGTTATCGTTCTTTTGCTTTCCTTTCTTATTTTATAACCATTTTACACTCGCATATCACGTTTCCCGCCATTATGATTTACAGTTCCTTCTTTATTCACATAATTATGAGTTATGAGTTAAAGTGTAGTATTGGGGGGCCGATGGCGATATCAAATTTTTTTGGTGTCCAAAATCGATCGCCAAGCTACTTTAATTAGTGATAGATATCCGGAATGAATTCGTTTTCTCACCATAATATCTGTATAAAAATCGCTAAATGCAAAGAAAATCGTCAAATCGAAAGACTACACTTGATTCACACACCCTATACTACACTTGAGCCGAATTATGCTTAACTTTTGGACACCAGTGTATTTTTTGTATATTTTTTGTGATATATATATACATTTATATATATATATATATATATATATTGTGGCGTCGTGGACTCGGTTGCAGGTTGATGCTAAGCTTATTATTAAAAAATACTTTTTATTGTGATCTAAACAACTGTTTATTTGAGGTACAACATTCAGAAGATCACTGGAAAGAAAAAAAATCAGTTACAGGTGTCCGTTATGTTCAGCCTGCCGGTTGCATCCGTAACCCATCCGCGCTTCTTATCCGGGCATCAGGTCTTCAGAATACTCAGAACGAAAATTAGATTGTCGAATTTCTTTATCGCGGGCTCTCGCCTCGTGCTTCCTTCTTATTCCGCCGGATACTGTCTCAGGAGTCGATCTCGCGCTTCTTTATCGTCCGTCGATCTGTCTCAGGGGTCTATCGTGGGAGTCGATCACGCTTCTTCCTTCGTCCGTAGGATCCTGTCTCAGGAGTATATCGTGGGAGTCCTCACCTCACGTTTTCTTCCTAGGTCCCAGGATTCCGTCTCGGAGATCGATCCTTCTTATAACTGAACATCTTTGGAGCTGGAATGCGAAGCGTTCCTCCGTCCATACTAAGTATATGCTTTAACGTTATGGCCTTCATAAGGAAAGAGCATCCTGATTCGATCCTCTCTTTCCCTGGTTCGACCATTTTAAACTCCAGAGGCGGGTCCACTCCACGCCCCTCATCAACCCCCATTGGCCGGCCTCAAGGTTTTGCACCCTGCACCTAGGTCTCGCTAGGCCATCATTGGTGCAGGGATCACAAAAGCTCGGGTCCCTCTCAGAAGTTTCCGGCGACAAGGGCTTGACCGACATCTGGTTTCTCGAACTACCTCACCGCCTTTTCCTCTTTTGAATTTACCCGCCGCCGTCTGTCGAGGCGCCAGCCTTCTGAGTCGGGCAATCACTGCCTATGATGAAAAATAATACAGTGATGCCCAGCCTATAGTGTCACCAGTTACACCGGTGCCGACAGTCCAGATGTCCAACAAAGCACAATGACACCAAAGCCACGTGCTCTCCAAATATGGAGTTCATCAAGAATAGGGGCGATTTCTCTTTTGTGAATACATCACAATATATATAGATAGATAGATATTTCCATATATATATATATATATAACCTTTTTGAGCGTACGTTTTAATATAAAAATCAAGCTGACTAAAAAAGCAACTTAACTGTTTTTTAAATTTTTATTTGTGTATTTCTCTTCAGATCAGATTGCTTAAAATAAAACTGATACGAACATTATTGAACGACACACTATTTTATTTATTTATTTATTTTGCGTAAGATGCGCGGCTATTTTCATCCTTCCATGTAGGATAAACTACCATTGTGACGTTAAAAATCCAATTTTTGATTTTCGATGAAAAACAATAGGATTACAGTGATTAAGATAAACCGATTGAGTTTCATCGAGCTTAAAACTATTATTTTTTTCAGACTGGATAGGCTTTTTTTCTATTTAAAGGAAACAGCAATACATTTCTTATTGTACCTTTGAGACTCTTTTAATATCTACCATTAATAGTTAAGAAATTTACAGTTTTCATTCCTATCATTATGAGACATAAATCATGAATATTGTATGTATTCATAATTCATGTATATATAAATATATTTACGTTAATGCTAAAATCTTAGTCTTAAATCGGTGCTCCTCAAACTTTTAAAATTTGCGACCTAATTTTCAAACATAATTTTTCAATGCGACTCTAATTTTAAACCTTGCAAATTATCAAGATAAGTACCAATTGTATATAAGATTTTATATGTTACAACCTCATGGGTTCTCATAGTTATTAAAATTGTTACTAACTTAGTATTGTTAAATTAATTACGAAACACATTGTGCAGTACTGATACATTTATAAGTGTGTTATATCAGTGTAAATGGTTAGTATAGTTTTTATTATGTCAGAATGTATTTTGTTTTGTTTCGTTCCAGTAAATTAATATTTTTAAAAAAAATAACCGTTGACTTCGATTTTTTGCTATGCTCGCACCCCCCACGTAGAGTTATCACGCCTCCTTATAGAGAGGCGCGCCTCATATTTTTAAAAACGTTGTATTAAATTTGTAGTTTTTGTTTTACTATTAAATTATGACGAAGCTTTTAAAAACGCCTTTAAACATTTTTTTAAAATGAATATTGAGAAGCATATTCAAATGTCCATATTTAATTTAATTAAAAAAATTAATTCATATTGAATTGATTTGAATTAGCTTGGTTCTTTTTTCAATTTTCAAGAGCAATAAATGATATTATAAATACGTCAACCATTATGTATTATTAATTTAATATTGAAATGGTGAAATAGAATGAATTAAAGAATGAAAATGTCTCTTTTTCTCTTTAAAAAATGCTTTCAAAAATATAAATAATAAATATTTATGAGCATATTTACGGAATTTATAATTAACAGATTTCTTATTACGCGGTAAATGTTTATATTTCGAACACTTAATTATACTCTTTTTCCTTCATTCTAATTTATCTAGAAAATAAAACGTAATATTTTCTTTGAAGGTTAATAGAAAATACTGCAAAATATTTAATTTCAAAAAGTCGTTTGCTTTACTCATGCGGATTAATGAAAATTAAATTATCTCTCTCGATTTTTTTTAAATTTTCTTTCTTTATTTGTTTCTATTTTATTAAACTTTCTTATTACAATTCTGCATTTATGGATTATTTTTAAGCAAGTATCCCACACACAATCACAAACACCACAAGTATAAAATAAAGTTTTCCTTTTTTACGATAGATATTAATTTCACTTGGGCGATATTTTTTAAGTTAGTTAATCTCTTTATTTATGATCATGCATTTTTTTATTTCATGAGTTATTGCATTAATTAGAAATGAAAAATTCGATTTTCAAGTGTAACGACAATCTGAAAACCTTATCTCATATATTATTATTTTTTTTACCAATTACTTGAATTGTTGATAAGTATAATAAAAAGAAATGTGTACGGTTATATAGGATATTTACTTTTTTCAAATCATGTGATATATTATAATTAATGGAAAAATATTGTATGGCAAAAAATATCTTCATTTATAGACAGTACATAATAATTGAAATTTGAAAGCAAATTTATGGTTGCAAAAAGTATCGGATGCTTATGCTTATTCATTGACAAATAATGATGTGACTCTTTAATATAAAAATTTTAAGAATTGGGCAATATCTTCAATATATGGTAAATTTCTCTATATTTTTGTCTTATGCTTATATGAATTTCTTACGACTGTTCCCACTTAAAACTGATGATGTTATTCAATAAATAATTCATAGCATACGAAACATTGCTTTAGAATAAATAAGTTAAACATTTAAAATTTTCACTACAAATATATAAGTAAAAATCTAAAATTGAAAAAAAATGAAGATAAATTGAAAAATTTCTGTAAAAATGTGGATAGAAAAAAATAGTACCAAGCTCACATGTCCATGTTTTAGAATAATTAAAAATATAAATGTGTGATGCATTTCTTAACTGTAAAAGACCCTGATTTGTTTGCCAAATGGAGAGACTTTTTATTCCTACACCCAACATTCAAACCAGGAAATAACTTACATCTACCTATCTATTTTAATATCAGTAGTATATGCTTATTCTTTAAATAGTTTAATATTAATTCCTTTATTTATAGTAAAATATGTATTTTATTCATTAACAATGTATTTTCTCCATACATAATACATAATTAGAACGATAATGTTCTCATATGAATATGAATCTCGAGTATGATCAAAATCGTACCAAAGGACAAGAATTTCTCCTACAACAATTTCATACTTTATCCTCTGGAAACCACACTAAAATTGCTTCTGAGTACCATTTCAACTTCAAATTAGAGAAGGATTCTCTGCATTAACAGGAAATCCAAGAGTGTATGAAAGCAGAAATCTTTATTAAATTATTCATTCGGTACCTTTTAGGGTTCCAAGCGTCTCTAGACGTTTCTGGTTCCAGTGTAGACTAGCCTATCCTGTCTAAAATTAACTTTATTCTCGCCAGATACATACACTGGAGCTGTGACGGAAATTTAGTTCGTGTTTAACTAAACTGACGTGAAGAAGGCTCGCGCTTTAAAGGTCACGTGATGTGTTTCGAAGCTTTCATTGACGTCAGGAAGTGACGTTTCGTTAGACAATTTATTTTATGGAATGGCGAGAAGTTTGCGCTTTACTACTAGCTATGCTTTATCATTAAAGAACGAACACATTTTACAACTTAAATTAGAATGGAATGCATTAAAATGGAAAATAGTGCGCAATTTGATGATCAAAATTGTTAAATCATGAAAAATAAATCCGCTTATGCATTGATATACTTGTATGTATTTACAAAAATGATTGGAAATAACACATAAAATAAAAAGCTTCCCCAAGTAGGAAAATAAGTAAACATTTTTCGTATAAAAAATTGGAATTTAAATAAAAAATAGTTTTTTCTTCAGAAAAACTACAAAAAAAAATTGATTGCTCATGTTTACATAAGCTTCACCAGATAAATAGAAACAAAAAAAATTATAATGACTAATATATATATGTGCATCTAAGAGCATAGTAGAATAAATAACAAAAAAAATCACAAACATATAAAATACTTTTTTATAGAAAACAGAAAATACAATTTATTAAAAATGGGAAAGGGGACCCCCAGTGAATCAAAAAGCAATTTCCGATAAAGGTAGTTTAAATAGGGTTATACTTGTTTGATGTGTTTCCAACCTTACCGTGATTTGCGTCTTAGTAGGTCAAAAAATCCAAAACGAATATCGACAATAAATCCTAACAGAAAAAGAGCAATTTGGACATAAACACCCAAGTAAATGAATAAGAAAATAACTAATTTAAGCTTTGTAATGTATCTCATAAATTTATAAATAAAGAATATTTAAATTTTTAATTACAACTGTAGAAGAAATTTAACTCCTACTTTTCTTCTTGGCAGACGATTTAATTTAAAATAGAGAAATCCTTTTTTGTATATTTAAAAATATAATTAAAATTAACTAAATTATTGTTTTTTTTATTAATTCTTAATTAATTGATGATTTATTTATTAAATATTTGTGAATTAAATAATAATTTATGAAATATTTTAATAATAATATAACTCTTATATGTTAAGTATTATTTTTTGCAGATGATTTATTTTGTTATTTATGTTTTCTGGCAATAGAATAAAAAATTCCAGTTAGTTATGTGCTGAAAATAAAATGTTGGTTTGTCAGATATTCTGAATTAATATTTGTCTCATATTTACCACACTTATTCCACTAAACTGACTCGCATTAGCGACCAATAAACTACACATTGTTTTCAAAAAAAAAAAAAAATTCTTGAATTTTTATATATATATTGTAAAGTCACATTTATAAAGGTAAATATTCCAAGAATTTATGAAAACTGCACCTATACTCTCATGTGAAAACAGATGCAAGTTAATCGAACTAATAAGAAGATTAATATTAATTTCCCGTCAAAACGCAGCAATTCGTAAATGTATGTTTTGCTTGTTTGTTTTGTTTTGTTATCAATGTTATGTTTTAAAAGTGTATGGTTAGTGTAAGTTTTAACGAAAGTGTTATATATTTTCATATGCAAACCACTAGCAAGCTGATTTATTGGCCTCTTTGCAGTGCAGTAATTATGGAACCCTTCGAAAAAATTTTGGGGTTAGCTGAAATGCAAACACTAATGTAAGAAATATAACAGGAGCATAATAAGAATAAAAATACCTAATAAGTTAGGAGATGACTTCTATTGTAAATTTATTTACTGTAGATGTCATTACTGGTAACTTATAGGTCTTTTTTTTTTAAATTTCAAGATTTGTTAAAATTTTAATGCCTATCTTTTTTTTAGCAAGTAGCAACTTAGTGTATATTATATATATATATATATATATATATATATATATATATATATATATATAATACCGTTAAGTTTGAAATCCGTTATTTCATAGAATAGCTAGGTGTTTCATAAAATCATTGGTCAGTTAAGGCATACAAAATTATTGAATTCTACGATTTAACAAGGCATTATATAGAATAACGATTACTTGTTCGTTATAGTATGAAATACAACACTCGAAAGTTCTTTGGACCGATTCTAGATGATTTTAATCAGTTTTGAACCTCTTATAGCTGCTTTACAATTATATGTGTATATACGCTTCATTCCGTTGTTTTTAAACATAAAATTAAGGCAGTGTATATATGTTAGCGTTTAACCTTTTGGATTGTTAACAAATATTTTTGCTGCCTGTTTTCAAGTAATGATTTCTGCAAGAATGTAAGATTAACCTGTAATAAGAAAGATTCAATATGAGAGATTTGAATCTTGAATAAATAAGCGTGGTACAAGGGAAGAAAATTCTGCACTTACTCGGAAAAAATTATTCACTTTGATAGTAGAAGTAAAAAGTACTAAACCAAAAAAGTACGACGTCAAAAAAAAGACGTTACAGAAAAAAATACGACGTTACTATTGGTTACTCCAGCATTATGATAACCTTGAAGTTCCAGGAGTAGATAAGTTAAATGTGCCAGTAACAGATGCAAAACATATTTTTTTCTCTCTTTTCTGTTCAACTGATGTTAGCAAATATGGACAATAATAAGTTACATCATCTGAGTTTCCTTCTTAATTATGAAATAATCGCCTGAAATATAGGGATAAAACTTTTTTTTTTTTAGGTTTTATCTATTTAGGATCAATTACTTTATAAAAGAGCTTATATATTGTTTTGTTTTTTTCACTTGACAGTCTATAACTAGGCAAAATATATATTTACATGGTTGAACTGACTTGTATAGTTATTTCATGAAATACTTGGTTATTCTATGTAATAACTGAATAATATAATTATTTTACCTGTTACATATATATATGCATGTAATAATTAACTTAAGTTTTCTCTCGAGTGAATTTAAGGTATCCGACTACCCTAAAATTGTGAATTTTGCCAAAAATTGCCAATTTTTTTTATGATTTATTTTATAGGCATCTTATTAGCTTTGCAAAAATAACCAGTTTATCATTTTCCATTCACTAGAATAAAAACTACAAGTGTTTAATTAAAACAGATGTCGTTACTGTAGCCAAGATGTTATACTTAAAAGAATGAACATAATTAACTGAAGTTTTTTTGTGTATGTTCTGTATAACAGTAGAAGTGTTTTAACTTTAGATTTATCAATCATTGTTTTATGACAAAATTTACAACCCCTTATGTAAATGTAATCAATGTTTTTTAAGCAATTTCATATAATAACAAAGATAAAGTGCACAAGTTTCTTTTAAACTAAAAATATCTCGTATCCTATGTCATTTCAAAAATGAATGCCATAGCAACACATCAGAATTGAAATTTGAAAATCTGTTCATAAACTTTTGGTACAGATTGGGCCACGTTTATGCTATTTTTTGTCAATTTTTAAACATTTTCCCATTTTAGTAATAATAATTTCCTTTTCAATTCTTAAATTAAGAATATTTTCTTAAAATGTACTAAAAATATCTAGAGACAACAAAAAATTTCCCATATTCCGTTTTTTTAAAAAAAAGTTATCGCAAGTAGTCGGATGCCTAAACTGTAATGGTCTTGAGTCTTGAAGAAATCGTGTGATTATTATTTCTATTTTGCTGTATGACGGGTAACCACGGCTACCTAATGTCTCAAAGAACTGAAGAGTTAGCATTTGTCCTTTTAATCAGAAAGATGCGATCTTGCATCACCCATGTATTCAAAACACCAGAAAAATCTTAAAGCAAATCGTTAGATTCTTTCAGTTTTCAGCTTGAGATTTCAGGAGCAAACGAAGGATGCTTTCTGAAAGTCACGTTAATCAAAAGTGTTAATGTCTCGATTTGTGTGTTGATACTTGTTTTATCTCTAGGCATATCAAATTTAAATTTAAATATGCCCAACCTTCTTATCCCTGAATGACCGAAACCATCATAAAATAAGGATCACCTCAATATCAATATGTATTTAATCAAGTCAGTAATTCTATACACACATACTTTTTTATCTCTAAGGGCGGATTACAAGATAAATGCAAACAAAACAAGAAACAGAGATAAGGGACAAATAACAGGAATAAAGAAACACAAACCTACAGTACAATCTATCTATCTCACAATTTGTGTCTAGCCTCCCAATATCTGCTCCACATAGATCCAGAGTTGTTGTTCGACAGTGTGCCAAATGAATGGCGTCCATTTCTACAAGGGATACAGTTTACACAGGGGATTCTGGGCAAAGTCTAATGTATTTAAATGCTTGGATAGGCAGTCGTGGTCAGTGACGATTCGAACATTGGCTATGGCTCTATTTCGCGCCATTTTGGATTATCAAGACGCTTGCTAAATCACACACATACTTTACATTTAAGTATTTTATATTCAATATGCAGAAACGCCCTACCAAATAATTGAAATAATTTGGATATATATATATATATAATATATACATATATGTTGTGTATGTGTGTGTAGAACGAGGCACCTGAGCTCTGACGATGTGAACTTGTACAAGGATTCATTTTCCCTACCTCAAACAGACACTTAGGGACCTTTTAACGGCCATGCCGTATAATCATACCGGCATGGCCGTTATGATTTTCTGTATCATGAATATCCACCGACTTGGGTCGAGGTCAAACCCCCAACCTTAGATACAGAAGTCTAGCGACAAACCAACCATTCTTTTTGCATAATAATCCATTTTCTTATTAAATTCTAGAATTTTTTGCATAAAATACGAAGCAGACCATTTTTAACAAACGAAGAATACTGCCTTGCTTTTGTTTCAATGAAGATTTAGCAACAACATACAATAAATGTATTTATTTTTACATTTTACTTTGAATAAAAACAAAAACTAATATCTGAAAATGAATACACAGAAAAAATAAGAATTGAGTTAGCTAATATGTGTAACATTTTAATAATTTTGAGGAGGTGTTAATGTAATTTATTATTAAATTCTGTTCTAACTTGTAAACTATCATTTTGTCAGATTAAATGTTATTGCATTAGATACACTTCCTTCATTTGTTTATTTGTTTCACGTGGAAAGAAATAGTATAAATGTTGTCTACCTTTTTAACTGCATCTTTATTCTTTGTCACCGTAAATATAGTTTTAGAATTGTAAAACAGAATATTTATTATTTTGTAATTTTTCCCCGTTTTTGAAAAAAAAGAAATACTTAAAACTACACGAGACACAAATCTTTCACTTCCCAACATTTATGCAACCCCGTCACACGCAGTACCACCCAAGCACTTAATAACAACAATTACAACATTAAAGCCCGCACCCCACCGTTATTATTATTATTAAAGTCAAAACCTCCCATTCTCAATTACGACCATTTATTTCCACAAAGTTACCCACTCACATTTGTGTGGTCCTTTTGACAGCCTCCCAAATAGATCGGAATAATCTTCAAGAAAGATGTATATTCCAGCGTTTAGTCTCTTGAAGTCTGCTTAAAATTATACGATGCCAGTATTACGCTTTTGGGGAGACTACATTTAAGGAATTGGCTAAAGCCCTGAATAAATTCTCATCTATTGGGCAATTAGTCGGAGCTATATTTCTGTGTTGTTTACAACAATCGGATTAGCCTGTGCGAGGGACCCTGACGAATACGCGTAGGCCAGCAAACTAATCAAAATCTGGGAAGATAGCCCATGAAGGAAGTAGGAATATCAACGAAGCCCTGCGTTATTTGGTGTCAAACCGGACGTAGTTAAGTATAGATTATGTCGGCACGCATTCTCGATTAAGTGGATTGGGTGTTGATGTTTACATTCCATCCGAACTAGAATGACTTAAAGACTCTGTTATGGAGAGCAATGATTTTGTCTTAATTGAGCTATCAGACTGAAAATGGCTCGTTAAATTGCTTTTCACAAACGAGTACCAAGACGATAAAGTGAGACTATCACTATAAGCGTAGAGTAGTAATTTTGGGCGGAAATCAATTTTAAATCACTGTAATTTTAATTAAATTTACATTTTGGTAAATGAATCAAATTTAATTATTATATAATTTATCTGCTAATGAAATATATTTAAATAAATTTTGTAAAATTCGCAATTATTTCCAAATAGCGTATTACTTGAATCTAAAGAGCTTTTTTAGTGTTAATGCTACTAAAAATTGGGTGCGGCTTAGAATCGAAAAACAAATTTGTTGGACGGAGCACTAATATCAATTACAGGTTCATGTATGTATTTAAAAGTTAAAAATATTGGCATAACTAATTATTCACCTCTTATTTGTTCTCATTTTAAATTAATTTTAATCTTGTATAGTTGGATATTGATAAACCCTTCTGCACTATATTTTTCATTTCTCACAAAAACTTTTGGAGAACTTAGGGTACAGCTTAGAATCAATGGGGGGCTTAGATTATGATAAATACGGTATTTCATTTTGCATAGCATCTTAATTTACCTACTCAGTTCTTTCAAAAAGGTTAAATTGTACTGACTAATTTTCAAAAAATAATGTAAATTGCTAATTTCGCATTAGTATTTAAAATAGCCAACTACGTTCAGAACGGTGATTTTGCAAAAGCATATAAATGAATATTTTTCGATATTATATAAGTGTCAATTTAAATATAATGAAGATATAAAGTTGTTTTTAAAATACAATAAAGAATTATTTAAATCAAATTTGTTTGGCAAACAAATGAAGAAACGCGATGACATATTTTCAAAACTACTTACTTTTATGGAAAATACTTCTATAAAAATGATGTTTTACCTGCATATATATAGCTAAGACATCTGTTCATAGCCTGAACTAAAAGTTTTTGGAGTAGGTAATTTAAAATTGGTTGTATTCATATTTTATATGTCAGAGTATAGAAAATTTATCAATAAAGACCGGATATTGTTTCAGTTGATAGTAACTCGGAAATTTATGTGAATTCCTCAGCTTCTTTATAGCAATCTTAGCATAATATAAGCAAAATATTATTATTATAAATCATTTAACGTAAGAGCAGAATGAAATATATATATATATATATATAATTTTTTTTCTCCATATTTTGTCAAAAAAATTGCAGTTTATTAATTTTTACTGTAGTAACATTTTAAAAACAGTTTTATGTGTATATCACAATTTGTGACACCGACTACCACAGAAACTTTATTCATTTATATACATTTGCTAATGCTCTGTTCAGAACGTAGTCAATAACCTTGAAATGTTCTTGGAGATTGATATAATAAACTACACTTCTTTCTCACCAGCAGCACATTGAAGCATAATATGCAACATAGCTTACAGTACAATTTAGATTTAAGATTTATAAATGTTTCTGTTTAACTTGTATACCTCACATATTCTGTGAAGATATTGAATTGTTTCAATTCTTGAAGTCTGCAAAATTACTTAGTTGGTATCAACTCCATTTAAATTTTTACTTTATTTTGAATTAATCTGTCTTTCTGCAGAAATTTAAAAATTTAGTACTCGAATAAAGACAAATATTATGTATTGAATTACATATAAGTAGTAGTTTCGTATATTAAGATTCTTTAAAAATTCACTTATAAAAACTTGTCTGGATAAATCTAAATATTTTGACTATAGTTACTTGTAACTGATAGGTAATTATAACAAGTACTTTGAGTAAATAACGAAACAGATATGTTTCACCAACAATATGGTATGTAAAATTAGTAGCAGGCTTGTGCAATGTAGTTGCCAATGTTACAAAATTAATCACTCCCACTAAAATACATTTTGTTTCCTGAAAGAACTGAGAATATAATAATAACCGAACATTCGTGAAAAGGTTACGTAAATTATGATTTCAGAAAGAGAAAAAAAATGGGAGCCTGCTGAACAGCAGAATGTATAGGAGGCAGTAAAATTTTATAGACAATTGGAAATGGTTCTTTGAAAAAAAAAATTCAGTTAACTTATTATTTTTATTTTCAAATATTTTGACTTAGTTTTTTAAAAAAGGGTTTTTCAGGGTAAAGGGGGAGGCAATA
>BMAO01017956.1:0-35536 GCA_019973975.1 Trichonephila clavata
TTTTAAAAATTCGCAAATAGAAAATTTCATTTTTGAATAATATTCATAGGGGGAATGGATATCCCCTTTTAAAACTGAGGACATTTTTTCAGATGTAAAATATATCAGCTGTCTCTAATATTTGAGTCTCTAATATTTAAAGAACAAGACATAAAGCGCCATTTATAAGTGGCATCATACGTTTTCAGTAATAAAGAATTATTTCACACCAGTAAATTTATTATTTTATATTTTTAACTTATAAATAAACATTTGAAAGCGAATGTTTCAGGCACTGTTGCTGGGATTTGTGTTTTTTTCTGTCCGTGTACTACATGGCAATATATCTGACCGCTAGAGATAGACGGCAATATATCACATTGAAGAGGTATGGCCGTGAATTCAATAACGAGAAAAATAAAAAAAAATATAAAATTGAAGCACTTAGAACAGCAAATCTCCTGACAGTGCTTTTGTCGCGCTTTTCACTGAATTTATCGTACTTTTTACACGAAATTTGCTTGAAAAGAAATCGCTTAAAGAATAAAAACTGTGCATGTGTTTTTTTACAGAAATCGTAAAAACTCGTAAGTGGAAAAATTTGAATCATTAGAATTTTGACACATGGAGAAGAAATATTTAAGTATCGAACTTTTTCTATTTTTTGATGTATGACTGGCATTGATAGAATAACATGAATGTGAATAAATAATGTATGTTACCATGAAATCCGTTATTTCATAGAATAATGAGGTATTCATGAAATAACTAGATAAGTCAATTAAAATATATGAAATTATTGAATTCTATTGGTTCTATTAACTTGATATTCTATAGAATAACGATTATTTGATCGTTCAAGTATGAAATACGGCACTCAAAATTCTCTGAACCAGTCTAGCTACTTAGTTTTGAACCGCTCAAATAGTAATCGTACACAAGGTCGTATCTAGATATATGGGCTTAATGGACAGCAGCCGAGGCCCTCGGGCTCTAGGGCCCCATTCCTTGTAGAAAATAACAAACAGAAAAAGAGGCTTACAATCAAAATAGTAATAATATAATAAACCAGTAAAAAAATTCAAATAAAAAATAAAACACCCGAAATTCTATATAAAATTTATTTTTATTTTCCAGAGCAAGAGCAATTTACTTTGGTCCTTCCACCCTACCACCGAACACGAGGAAATTAATATAATTAATAGACAGAGGTTCTATCATAGAGCGGCGCCGACGAGCATCCAACATTTATACAAACGTAGTGGCCCTATTTTGAAGCCATTTATTTTTGACAATAATAATTCCAAGTTACAATAATATACTGATTTGTTGCTGTTGTGAATAGAAATGATTTGGGTTAATGAGTGGCTGCATGGCGCCACGTTTTTGTAACTGTGAAGAGGTTCTGTGACGTCACTATGCTCTGTATATAAACGGGTGAAGCAATCACGTGTGCTTGCTTGCTCGCAGTTCTGAATAAAGTTAGTTACTTTAATTGCTGGCTGATGAATGAATCACTTTCCACCAACGCCCAGCATCTGGTAGATGCAGCCCACAGAACTTAAGAATTAATGTGTTCCGAACATAATTAGTGACGCCCCAACGTGGGGCGAGGCTGTTTGTTGGAGTGAAACTGAAACCGAATTACGAACTTTGAAATTTTGAAACATAAAAATGGAAGTGACTGCGTTGAAAGCTCAAAGAAAAGGGCTGAGAACAGCATTTTCTCTCAGTCTGAAGAAAATTGAAACCGAATTGAGGAAAGAAGACATCGATATGAATCTACTTTCGATTCTGAAAACTCAAATCATGGATAAATTCCAGAGACTCGACTCTTGTCAGAATCAAATTTCTGAACAACTCTTGGAAATGAAAGATGCCGAGCAAGAATATTTGGATGATATGGAAGACGCAGAAAACTACCGTGACCGCTATATCGAAATGTATTCCCGAGTAGATTCGAAAATACAAGAAACTGCTATACCAACCGAAACAGAAAAAAGAAGTTTTAAATTACCGAAAATTGAATTGAAGAAGTTTAGTGGCGAAGCTAAGGACTTTTTGGCTTTCTGGAGTCAGTTTCAGAAAATTCATAATGATAAAAGCATCGCGCCGGAGGACAAGATGCAATATTTATTGCAATCCGTAGAACCAAAATCGAAAGCAGAACGATTAGTGTTGAGTTTCCCCGCGACGGCGGAAAATTATCCTAAAGCCATTGATCAATTGAAAGAGATATACGGCCGTGAAGACTTGCTCGTACAAATTTACGTACGTGAACTGTTAAGTTTAGTTATGAAGAACGCTGCTGGAAGAACAAAAACAGATTTGCCCGCCTTGTACGACGAACTCGAAGGAAAATTACGATCGCTGGAGAGCCTTGGACGAACGCAAGAAAAATATGGAGACTTTTTAACACCGTTAGTAGAATCCTGTTTACCCGAGGAAGTCCTTCCTGTGGTCGCCTGGGAAAGAAAACGGAGTAATGAAACAGAAGCCAAAGGATCACGGACTCTAGAACATTTAATGACTTTCCTTCGTCTGGAAGTTCAAGGGGTGCAACTGGCTAAATCCGGTTTCGGCCATACTATCCAAGAGAGAGATCCCCCAACCGAAAGGATGAAAACAACTGAATTAATGACTGCATCAGCACTGGTGAGTTCCGAAAGTGCTTCAAGTAAGAAAGTTAATAACTGTATTTTTTTGTGAGAAATATATCATCCGAGTGAAAAATGCTATAATGCTAGAAAAATGTCTTTTATTGCTAAGAAACAATTATTACTAAGAAAAGGTGCTTGTTTTATTTGTTTAAATAGATCTGGTCATTTAAGTAAAAATTGTGATGTTAAACATACCATTAAGTGTTCTAAATGTAATTATTCCCATTTTGAAATTATGTGTCCAAAATTAGATAAAAATTATGAGCAAAAATGTTCCATAAAAACTGAGAATTCTCTATCAAGTAACTGCAACAGAAACGAAAGTATTTTCCTTCAAACTCTCTGCGTTTTCATTCGGATCAAAGGTCGGGAAAAGAAAGTGCGAGTTCTAATTGATTCCGCTTGTGAACATAGCTATATCAGTGAAAGTGTTACTAGTATTTTGAAGGCCACTCCACTTAGAGAGGAAACTATAATTCACATTCTCTGTTCGGAGGGGATGAATCGAAACCTGAATATCACGGTGTTTTCTATTGAGGTTAGTGATTTAAAATGCTCTTATGTATGTAGTTTTGAAGCGCTATCGGAAAAGAAAATATGTGGATTTATTTCTAAGATTGAGGATAAGCGTATTCTAAATGAGTTAAAGAATAAAGAAATTATTTTATCGGATTTAAATTGTAAGGAAACTGAAATTGAACTTTTGATTGGGGCTGATAATATAGGAAAATTATTAACTGGGAACTTAATCGAATTAGATTCTGGCTTAACAGCTATTGAAACTAAACTAGGATGGACGGTAATTGGAAAATTAAGTTCAAACGTTAAAAACGAGATGTTGACGACATCGTCGTTGCATGTAAGGAATGTTAGTGTTAAAGAATTATGGGAGCTAGATGTTTTAGGAATAACTGATCCCTTACTTAATGAAAATACTAGAGAAAATTTTGATTAAACCGATTTTAAGAATAAAATGAAAATTCTTCCCGATGGAAGATATGAAATGACACTCCCATGGAAATGTAACTCTGAGAATTTACCCAGTAACAAAGAACTAACGTGGAAAAGGCATTTACGGATGATAAATAAATTAAGGAACGGTAAATTTTTTGATGATTATAAAAGTGTGTTTAGGGAATGGGAAGATTTAAATATCATTGAACGGTGTGCCGGAGGTAGAATTGAACAATGAATGTCATTATTTACCTCATAGGCCAGTGATTAAATTAGATAGTGCGGCAATGAAAATCCGCCTAGTATTTGACGCCTCCGCCCATGAAAAAGTGAAACCATCTTTGAACGACTGTTTATGTAAAGGTGTAAACCTTATTGAACTAATACCTGACATTTTAGATCGTTTTAGAATATATCCAATTTGAATTGTATCCGATATTGAAAAGGCTTTTGTGATGCTATCTGTTGCACCGAAAGATAGAGATTATCTCAGATTTTATTTCCCATGCAATGAAAAACAATTAGTGTATAGACATTGTCGAGTTGTGTTTGGGGTGTCTTTCAGCCCTTACTTATTGAATGCATCTATTATGCATCTTTTAGAAAACTGTAGTCCTGAATATAAGGAAGTTGCACAAAAGTTAAAATCTTCTTTTTATGTTGATAATTGTGTAGCTGGTGTTTTCTGTGTTGATGAAATAGAGATATTTATTGAGAAGGCTAAATTAATTATGTCGAAAGGATGTTTTAATTTACGTACTTTTGAGAGCAATGTGGCAAGTAGAAGTGTTGATAAACACTCAGGCGAAACTTTTATTTTGGGTATCATTTGGGACTTGGATAATGATGTTTTGAAATGTTGCACGAATTTCGAATCATTAACGTGCGAAACGAAAATAACCAAACGATTAGTTTTGTCTACTGTACAAAAAGTTTTTGATCCCATTGGGATGTTGGCGCCGTCTACATTGCTTCCCAAATTAATACTACAGGAACTATGGAAAATGAAAATTGCATGGGATTAGGAACTACCTCAGAATGTTGTAAATAAATTTATGAAATGGTATAAAGAAATTCAAATTTTAAAGATGTAACTGTGCCACGTTGTATGAAAATTGATATTTTAACTGAATTGCATGTATTTGTTGATGCAAGCAAGGGGTCATATGCGGGTTGCGTCTTTGCTCGATCAATAGTTGATTCTAGAGTTAGCGTAATTCTCATTAGAGCGAAGTCTAGAGTCGCTCCTCTCAAACTTTTGAGTATACCGCGCGTTTGGAATTAATGGCTTGCTGTATAGGTGCTCGACTTTTAAATTCTATTTTGAAAGCGCTTAATATGCCGGACTTGAAAGTTACACTTTGGTCCGATTCTACAACAGCACTTTGGTGGATTAAGAAATATGGAAATAGGTCAGTTATTGTAGCTAAAAGGGTGAAGGATATTAGGCAACTTACTCAAATTCAATCATGGAAGTATGTCCCAGGAAACATGAATATCGCGGATTTACTATCTCGTGGTTGTTCTCCACGAGAAATGCTCAATTCTAGATGGTGGGAGGGGCCGTCCTGGTTGAAACAAAATTCGGAATTTTGGCCAGATGGTAAAATTGATTGCGAAGTTAACGTGGAGATAAAGAAAACTAGAAATGCAAATGTTGATCTAGCAAACGATGCACCCCCCTTGCTTATATGTAATGTGTCTGATTATGATAAAATGATTAGAGTATTTGCTTGGGTTTTAAGATTTGTAAATAATTGTCGCGAAGGCTATAACAAATGTAAAGAACATGAACTCTCTGCTGCTGAAATTGAAAATTCTGAGAAACAATTGATTCGTTTAACTCAGACATTATTTACCTGATGTTGAATCTTTAAAATTTGTTACCTTTATTGATAATGATATTTTAAGGGTTAAGTCTAAAATAACTGAAAGAAATGACGAAAGTTCTTTTTTGTATCCTATATTGTTACCTGATAAATGTGAATTTACAAAACTTTTTATCAGATCTATATACAAAAAGAACTGTCATGCTGGAATCCAAATAATGCAATCATTAATTAGAGAAAGGTTCTGGATTATCAGATCTAGAAAAACTATTAGGAGTATTTTAAATAAATGTGTTATATGTGTTCGTTTTAAAGTGAAATCATTGTCAAGCGGACCATCACCTTTGCCACCAGACCGAGTGACTGATTGCGCGATATTTGAAGTTGTAAGAATTGATTTAGCTGGACCTTTGTTTTTAAAAACTGGCGAAAAGGTATGGATTGCATTATTTACTTGTGCAGTCTATCGTGCACTCTATCTTGAATTAATAAACGCTCTATCTTCTGATGCCTTTTTGCTAGCCCTTAGGTGCTTCATT
This sequence comes from Trichonephila clavata, assembly GCA_019973975.1. NCBI lineage: Eukaryota > Metazoa > Arthropoda > Arachnida > Araneae > Nephilidae > Trichonephila > Trichonephila clavata. The sequence goes on from BMAO01017956.1 coordinate 5,962, forward strand.
GCCAGGCGCGGGAGGCCCAGGATAATTTACTGTGATAACGGAACTAATTTCCGGGGTGCTTTCAACGACCTTGCGAAATTGGATTGGCATAAGATATCGAGAGAAACATCAATTCAAAAAATAGTTTGGAAATTTATACCACCCACCGCCGCATGGTGTGGAGGCTGGTGGGAAAGGTTGGTTCGCCTTATTAAAGAATTATTGAAACGTTCTCTTGTAAAATCAATATTGACCTATGAAGAATTGTCAACAGTAATTTGTGATTGTGAATTTTTAATAAATAGTAGACCTTTAACTTGTATATCTGAAGATCCACAGGAATTGATCCCTCTTACTCCTGCAATGCATTTAATAGAAAATCGCTGTTCCGATACTACCGATATTGACGAATTAAATTCGCGACACTTAAGAAAAAGAATGAAATTCAGAATTAAACTTTTAAGTAATTTAAGGCAACGTTTCAGGAAATAATATCTAGGTGAGCTAATACAAAAATAGAATGATAATCGGGTGCGTGAGCCCCGAGTTGGGGAAATGGTCCTAATTGGGGACGACAGTAAGAAACGTTTGTCTTGGCCTATAGCTAAAATTATACAATTAATCCCTGGTCGAGATGGAGAAATTCGCACAGTTCGGCTTAAAACTCAACATGGAACAGTAACACGCCTGGTACAACGCATCTTCCCTTTGGAAGTACAAGCGATTGCAAATAATGATAAGGAGTTGAAAGAGGAATCAAATTCTGTTAAATGTACTAAACCTGAATATCTTGAATACTAATGATGTAATTGTGAAAAAATATACTTCTTCAGGAAGATTGGTTAAAGAACCAAAGAGACTGGATCTATTGAATCATAAATTTTATAGGTTTGAGACTCTCCCCAAGTCTCAAAGGTGGGAGTATGTTGTGAATAGAAATGATTTGTGTTAATGAGTAGCTGCATGGCGCCACTTTTTTGTAACTGTGAAGAGGTTCTGTGACGTCACTATGCTCTGTATATAAAACGGGTGAAGCAATCACGTGTGCTTGCTTGCTCGGCAGTTCTGAATAAAGTTAGTTACTTTAATTTGCAGGCTGATGAATGAATCACTTTCCACCAACGCCCAGCATCTGGTAGATGCAGCCCACAGAACTTAAGAATTAATTGTGTTCCGAACAGTTGCTGTGTTCTGTGCATAGTACCTGAAATTGAAAGATATGTGAAAGATACTTAGGTATCTGTTTATTCAAGTTTCAAATAGAATACCAATACACATTTTAAAATTATTTTAGTAGGAAGATATTGAAGTTAGATTAAGTATTTTCTGTATTTTCAATAATTCAAGGATTAAAAACATCAGGATTTCCCATAAATTTGTATGTTGTCTTAAAATTTGTGATGAGAAACTTAATGACTTCAAAAGATGGAAAAAAATAACAATCAATTTATGCGGATTACGGAGATTTCCCGCGAATATTGTGGATAAAAGTGGTCTTGATTTTCGTAATAAATAATTTTTTTACGTATAGGTTGCAACAGAAAAAAATGAATGACAGTATTTATTTTAATAGAAACCCCTTTAAACTGATAAGCGAATAAATAATAATAATCAGTGCTTTAGGCTATAGCGAGTATAGACAACGATTTTTATTATTATTATTTTTTAAAATAAACTATAGATACTTTTTTCAATTATCTCAAAAATGTACTACATTTTTTTGTAAAAATTTGTTGAAATTCTTTTAATTTATTAAGCACAGTCGGGGTTGTATTGTAATTTTATGACCTAAACTTTTAAATTCATTTTCAAGAAAGTCAAGTTTCAACTAACGTCGTGGGGATATGGGTCAAAATTGATCCTCCTTCAAGAAAATCAAGCACTGAGTTAACAAAATAAATATGTATGGCAGAAATATAAAAGTGGAGCGGAAAAACGAAAACTATTGTTGAATAGAGAAAAAAAAATTAAATGTGTCAAAATTTCAACTTTTTTTTTTACAATGGAACAAAATAACAAGAATATAACAAACACGGATACATTAACAAGCGTAAGGGAAAGGAACTTAGCCAAAGAAAACAGAGAAACATAACAAGCAAATATTAATGATGAAAATATGCAAGATCTCGATGACCAGCAGCCTTCTGAAAAAGATATTGTTCTGCCAGAGGACATCAGTAATGCCCCGACCGAAAAGCGTTTAGAAAATTTTGGGTTTGAGTTTGAGAAATACGTTGCCGGATTCGTGGCATAAATCGATAAGTAATAATTTCATTGATAATATCCTTTTACATGAAATGAGTTATTTTCAATATAAAAATACAAAAAATATATATTGTGTATCGGTAAGAGAATACAAAGAACAAAAGAGATTATTTTCGAATAATCATTTCATTAAAAAACTTAAATATGGCCAAGTGCTGGAAAGAGCTTAGCTATGTTACTCAACTAGTATTGGTAGTGTTTTTTGTTTGACCTGCAAAATTTTTTCTAAAACAAATTTTTAATACACAACCGACTTTTCTGATTGAAAACACGTAGCAAGTTGCTTAGAAAATTCTATTGAACATAAAAATTCAATGTTAGTTTGGTTGACACAAAAAGAAAATAAATCAGTTTTAAATAAACAGTTCAGGATCAACAACAACACTAAAATATAGATACAGAATATTACCACAATATCCTCACACGTGTTATTGCGGTAGTAAAGTATTTGGCTATATCAGGTTTAGCATTTAAAGGCGGGTTAGGCATACGTCGATCGCGATCTACAGCTGTACCGCCAAGACATTTTGAGGTGATTGCCTAAAAATTTTACCAATTAGTAATTATATACGGAAAATTCAAGATTGGCTGACAGTACGCAGACTGGGCCTTCTACAAACTATAACAACGAAAACTAACTTTAGATAAAATGTTTTATGTTTTTAATTAATATATTTTGAATTGTTTCATAATAAATGTATCGTTTGATATTATTATATTGGGGCTATTATTACTAAGTTTGTATCTTGCGTTTTGCTTTAAACGCGGATTTAAAAGTGTTGTTTTTTCATTTTAGTTCTGTAAGTATATCTACACTATTAAAATTCGAAGGTAAACAAACGTATCTATGTATCTATCTATGTGCGTCTATCTTCTCACGAACAGCACCACGCAGAAAGTCGCGGAAGGTACCAAAAGATCGGGAATTTTCCGGGGAAGCCGTATTGCCTATTTATATATTCCGATATTGTAATTAGTTAAAAAGATATTAATTAAAAACCTTAAAACGCCGAATTATTTTACTCCTGCCGGTTGCTTACTTGGCGGAACTTCCCTTCCGTTTCGGCCGAGTGGTAATCTTACGTTTTCCACCATATTAAAATTGTCATCCGATTTTCGGTGTCAAAATTAGACAAAAAATAATTACAGAATCGGAAAGATCATTTATTTCGCCACGACACGGTATAATTTTTTTTTGTAAAATAACGATATTTTCTATTTTTTTCGAATTTTTTAAAATAGTGTTAAAACAGATGCGTTTTTATGAAAATTATTTCTAAATCGTTGGGTATGAATTACTTTTCGTGTTATTAAATCGATATTCTACACTAATTAACTTCAAGCCTTTCTCTTTTAGATCCATTCATTTAAAAAATAAAATTCCCAAAACTTTTTTTTTAAAGAATTTTTAAAAAGTGGTCTTAATTTTTACTTCACATTGAATAACTTCGTCATTTATGAAGATAATCTCACAAAACCTTTTTTCCGTGTGTACAGTAATATTATCCGTAACATATACGAAGATTGAAAAAATTGCTTCAAAATTACGGATTTAAAAAAAGAAATTGTGATTTTCGTAAACTTATGTTTTTCTGAGAAATAAATTAAAAAGTAGTAATTTGTACATTTTTTATTTCAAAGTACGTTATTTTTGCAAATAGTTGGTGATGTTTGAGAGCATTAACGTAAAAATTATGCCCTTAAAATGAAGGTAATGATCTTTAAAATAATTCAAAATACGCGATTTTACATTTAGCCAAACATTGGCGTCGAAAATTACTTTCAGAATCAGTGATTTAAAAAATAAAAAGCCGAAAACTTTTTTGAACGAATTGTAATAAAACACTCAAAATACTTAAATCAATCATTTAATAATTTCTTCATTGAAAAAAAAATTGCATTAAATTTTTTCCCGTGTGTCGATTTTGCTTAAAAATTACGGATTTTTAAGATTTTTTTTGTGATTTTCGTAAAATAAAGTTTTTGCGAGAAATAATATAAGCATTATTTTTGTAACATTTTTTCTTCAAAAATTATTGTTGTTTCCAATCAATATGTGAACACTTGGAATTTTCAATTAAAAATTGAGCCATAAAAAATAATGAAAACTTTAAAGACATTCTAAAGGCTTTGCGCATGCGCGAGAATCATTATTATAATTTTTTTCCCCCTCTGTTTAACGCTCAGTGGCCAAGGTCAAACTTGATGTTGCAATATTTTTTCCGTTATTCATTACTAGATTAATTATGTAATGACAACACTGTATAATCTGTTTTTTTCTGGATAAAACGATAGATTATAGTTTTCTTGACTATACTTTGGCTACCAGTATATAACGATTCATTGGCAAATGAAAATACCACACATACACACAAACCCTTTGTATTATTTTTAGCTCTAAGAAAATAATTATTGTTAAAATAATGAATATGCTTGGTTTTTCGTAATATATTATATCAGAACGTTTTCTTTGTTTCTTTAAATATACATTTTTTTAAGTAAAAAAGAATTGTTTTCTGTAAATCATTAATCGAAATTTTTCAATCGTTACGTATAAGGATTTCTTATAACTATGATAAGTAAACCATCTGAACTAAAAAGATTCATACTTTGCTCTTTTAATATCAGTGATTGAATAAATTAAATACCAAACATCATTTATTTGTCACGATGCGGATTTTTTTTTCAAAATAATAATACTTTGCCTATTTTATGATTTCTTCTAAAATGAATAAATATCGATGCATTTAAATGAAAATGATTTTTAAAAAAGTCATTGATCATTTAGAATCAATGATTAAAAAAATAAAATGCCAAAAAAAAAGAATTTTATAGGAAAAAAAACAACTTTTTTTTTTTTACAAAACAATGATGTTTTGCATATTTTATGAGTTTTTCTCATATGAATCAATATCGTTGAAGTGAGTGGGTGATTTTAAAATTCACCCTGTTTGCCTATTCGAGAATTTTTGGTGACGGACCTCGAAATTTTCAACCATTCTCAAGTGACGAGGACGACACCTGAGCTTTCACCCATCTTTAATAATTACTACACCACACCAACGCAAGAACAAATTTCGAAAAAGGGAGTTTTTATGACATAGTTAAAGAAATCACTCACATCGCGCGCATACACACACACACACACAAGTGCTATCGGCCTGAGGGAAACACGAAATTTCCATGGGGATGAAGTTATTCACTCGGTAAAACGAAAGAATTGGAAAGTGAGTGGGTGATTTTTAAATTCGCACTGTTTGCCTATTCAAGGGTTTTTGGTGACGGACCTCGAAATTTTCAACCATGTTTAAGTGAGACGAGGACGACACCTGAGCATTCACCCATCTTTAAGAATTACCACACCACACCAACGCAAAAACAAATTTCGAAAAAGGGAGTTTTTATGACATAGTTAAAGAAATCACTCAGATCGTGCGCACACACACAAGTGCTATCGGCCTGAGGGAAACACGAAATTTCCATGGGGATGAAGTTATTCACTCGGTAAAACGAAAGAATTGGAAAGTGAGTGGGTGATTTTTAAATTCGCACTGTTTGCCTATTCGAGGGTTTTTGGTGACAGACCTTGAAATTTTCAACCATGCTCAAGTGACGAGGACGACACATGAGCTTTCACCCATCTTTAATAATTACCACACCACACCAACGCAAGAACAAATTTCGAAAAAGGGAGTTTTTATGACATTGTTAAAGAAATCACTCACATCGCACGCACACACACACACACACACACACAGGTGCTATCGGCCTGAGGGAAACACGAAATTTCCATGAGGGTGAAGTTATTCACTCGGTAAAAGCCCGTGCAACGCCGGGCTAAGCGGAGAGGAAAGAAACAAAGAAATCAAAGTAATTTCGGAAAATAATATTGGAAGTGCTGAATTTGTGAAGATTGAGTGAATATTAACGTCATACTGTTCAGCTACATGAGGCCTTTTGGGGACGGTCCACGTAATTTTGAACCTTCGTCAAGTGACGCGGACGACACCTGAGCTGGCACCCCCTCTCCTAACTACCACACCACACCAACGGAAGGACGTTTGAACTCTCGACAGATTTTACGTGCATCCCACCCCTACACTGCGGGTCTTCAGTGGTACTAGGATCGAGAATTTGTGAAGAGAATTGAAAATGTTAAGCAACAAAGCCATGACACGCACTCACGGGACATGCACTCACATCGTACGCGTGAAACCCCACAAAAGTGTTGGCGTTAGAATAAAAGGAAGAAATTAACATGGGGATTAAGTTATACCCTCGGTATAAGCCCGTGCTACGCCGGGCCATGAAAGCTAGTAAGTACATATATTCCGTACTTATTATAGTTATAATAATAACCTTTTCCTCACCTCACCACACCTACGACATTGGACAGTAGCGTATACAAGATTTTTTTAAGGGAAGGGATCGGTGTTGAAGGTCTACCATTCTCGTATCATACCCCAATATACAGCCAAACATATTTTTTTGATTTTGCTGATTGTGGGAACAAAAACCAACAAAAAATAAATTACTGAATATAATTAAAATTAATAAAAAAAAAATTATTAATATTAAATGCTTTTAAATAATTACATTTTACATGCTATATACATGGGGCTATAATGAATCGGAAAAACACGAAGTGTTATGAGGAAGGGTCCGGACCCGTGGACCCCTCCCTCGCCCTTATGTGCGCCACTGACACTGGGTGGACCGCGACTCCTTGAAAAAATTAGAAGTAGCCCGCACCCTGGAAAAGTCAGCCCACCCCTGATTTAGAGGTAACGAGGAAGTTTTTGGTTGTCCTCTAAATGGTAATTTTATATATATATATATATAGGTGCCCTGGAACTACTAGTAGAGTTCATCCCATTCATTCGTGAACATATTGAATAGCGAGAATTACGACCAAAATCGTTAATATCGTACTAATCAAAACCAATATATGAGCAAATAATTGAGATCATGAGCAAGCAAGTCATTAAAATAATTACAACTAAAAAAAAACGATGACACAAAGTTCTATTCAATTCAGCACCAGACAATGACCAACTTGCTATTGCACTACGATATTATTTCGGGGAAAAGTGTATGAAAGATGTGTCTCATTAAGATTAGTAGTCACACTGGCTTATACTTATTTAATTCTCTACAAGAAATTTTAGAAACAAATGGACTGCTATTGGGTAACTGTAAGGAACAGTTATTTGACAACGCTGCCAATATGTGCGGTCGATATAATGGTGTGCAAGTTCTTCTAAAAGAAAAAAAATCTCTAATTATGTGCCGTGTGCTGCATATTTTCTTAATCTGGTTGGTGCGGAATCAGCTGAGGGTGCAACTGAAATCGTGAACTTCTTTGGTTTAGTGCAATGATTCCCAAAGTGGTCTATATCGACCCCAGGGGTCATACAAAAGGTCCACGTCAGCGAAAAAATAATTTGGGGGGGTCCATGAGGTGTAAAAGAGGGTCTACTATAGTTGCTCTCATTAAACCAGATCGTGACTTAAATTTTAAAAGAAAATTTACTCAAATGGAAACCAGAATTTATATATTAACAAATATATTTACAAAATTTAATGAGATTGATTTGCAGTTACAAGGAGACAGTATAAATTTTATTAAAACAAGGACTATTATTTCAGCGTATCTTGACAGAATTAAGCCTAAAAACGGTATCACACGTAAATTTTCCGTGCAATTTTTTGACCCAACTTTTCGCCGAATCCGAGGGGGGAGGGTTACCGTAAACAAAACGACATGCTCTGACGTCAGCCACGCTCTCTCTCCACATTGAAACATAACTAGCTGATTTTTCTACTTCGAAAACGACCATCCAATATTATTTCTTTTATTTCGCTCGCGCTTTTGTTTATGGGGGTAAACAGAAAGGGAGAATCATTCTGCTTAAAATATTATACGCCGTTAAAATATTGTACACCATTAAAATATTATACGCTATATCTGATGCGCTTGATGCGAAGTTACCACCGTTACCGCCATCTTGTTTATGAAGTAGGGCGCCGAAGAATCCCATTGGCTGGGATTTCAAGCAACTTTCATACAGAGTAACTTTCTCAGCTCACTAGCAAAAAGTTGTTCGAAAGATATTGCTATGGCAACGAAGTAAAAATTGCATGAATTGGACCAAAAATTGCATCAAACGTGTACGTGTGATAAGGCCTTAAGGAGTATAATTCTGGACCGTGAATTTTCCCAGTTTCTCAATTGGCCACAAACAATCTGCCAGAAAAATGGCGTTTTAACCTATGTTTTAAATGCCCTTTATTCAGATTCTGAAATTATGTTTGAGAATACTTTGACTACAATAATTACCATAGTAGGCAATAAACACATATGGTCATATTGATAAAAAAAATGTCATATTACAAGAGGAACTGATTGAAATGGGCAGTAAATGAGATCTGAAAGTAAAGTTTAAAAACGAATGTCAGCAATTTTGACTTTCAAAAGACATGCCTCCTATTTATCCCGAATTATGTAGTGTTTAATTGCTTTTCCTAGCGAAAAGAAGTTTCAGTGCGGTTAAAAGCTCTAAAATGAAAAAAAGAAAGGAAAAGACTGGACACACTACTAACCGACGAGATTTCGGGTTAATTCAAACGAGATTGATGCAAAATGTTGAAAATTTGTTATTGAAGCACCAGGTTCATTCTTTCTTTAATAAACATTTGTTTAATTTACATCAATTAAATTTTAATTTATAATTAACATGTGTTTCTTAAATACTATATTCACTACTGTTTAGACATTTGAATCTTTCAGTTAAGTATCTTTAAAAGTAAGTAGCTCTATACCAACAGTCAAAAAGACATTCAAGTAGATAAATTGAAAAATTCAATATTAGGTGAGCAGAGGTAACCCCAAAAAGGAAAAACATGGCAAGGGGTCTAAGAGACGAAAAGTTTGAGAACCTATGGTTTAGTGCAACGATTCTCAGCCTGCGGCCCGTGGGCCGCATGCGCCCCACCGGGCCTTTTTAAGTGACCCTGTCATGGCCATTCCTGTGAGGAATTCATTTATTTATGAAAATTTTGAAGGAAATTCTTTGTTAAAAATCAAATATATCAATTTCGCTTTTTGGTGTCATTATTGTATGGGCGTGAACTGATATTTTTCTCCTTCTGATTAGCTATAATAAACAACAGGAGTGCGATCATTTTATTAGTAGAATTAGTTTATAACTATCTTTCACATCTTGCAAATGGAAAATATTCGAGGAAAATAGATTGCTTCAAGATGATTGGGAAGGTGGCTATTTTGTAGTGAAAAACAAGCATGGTTCAGTAATTGTTTGATTTGTCTCTAAAGAATTGTATTTAAAAAATACCAATAAACAGGAATCATTCAATGACACTTTTCCTCGAAGATTTCTTTCAAGAGGTGATAAATAGGCTTTCTTGAATAATCTGTACAACAGCAAAATGTATTTTGTCAGTGGTAATGTCATAGCGACAACAAAGGCACCTCATGAAATTGTTATATTATTGGTAATCATATGTGAAACCGTTTAACCACAAGAAACAGGCCACACAATTAATCAACCGTGGCTTGAATTTCTCTCTTAAGGTCTTGGAGCGTTGGTGCGACGAAAATAACATGAAGGTTAACCTGTATAAAACAGTCTCAGTCACGTTCTCTTTGATGTGCCTTGCATATCGATCTGTCATATCGAGGACATATGTCATATTGGAAGCCGATATTTTTACCTATTTAGGTGTGATCTTTGATCGGAAATTATCCTGGAGAGTCCATACTGAAAATATTGTAAATCGTGTCTCAGATAGAATGACGCTTTTGAAAGAAGGACAGGCTCTAGGTGGGGCTGTTCAAATCATACCTTAAATTTAACTTATAAATTATTCATTTTGCCCATTTTGACCTATAGCATCTAGATCTGTAACAGATTTACTTGATAGAGTCCAAAATCAGGCACCACGGATCATCACAAGGGCTGTAAAAACAACCCCGATCGATGTAATGCTTATAATAACAGAAAATAAACCATTGAAGAATATTTTTCAAGAAAGAGCCCTTCTACTATGGGAAAAATGATTATGACTACCCGACGGCCTCTCCCTTTTGAGCGAACTCCACTTGGATTCAGGGAGGCGTTTGAAGACTCAACGTGGTTTTGTACAAGGTGTACTAGAACTAAAGATACAGCTTGCTATAGATTTCCTCCCCAAACCTCTGATGTCATTTTTGATCCAACTGTTGATAGAGGTTTTCGAATCCGCACTGAGCTTACCCAGGCGGTTTCCAAAAAAGAGCAAAATACCTCAATTTTAAGGTCACTTGCCCTGGAAACGATAGACACTATGTATCCTGAACCTGACTGGGTGCATATAATTACTGGTGAAAGCCTTTTGAAGGACTCTGACAGCGCAGGAGCAGGGGTGAATTGCCACCTTTTCTTCTTTAATTTAACTACTGAAAAATTCACAACCGCTTTCTATGGTGAGGTTGCTGCCCTTGAAATAGCCCTTGCGCAGTTGCATTGTCATCCGAATAGCTTTACTGGGGCTGTTGTCTTCTGTGATTCGAAAGCGGCGATTTTTACTCTGAACTCAAATTCTACTCCTGCCTCCTCTAATCTTTGTGACTGAAAAAACTGCTGAAGAGTCTGTTGCTGAATACTGTAAGCAAATTGTTTTGCAGTGGATCCCTGGACACTGTGGTGTAACTGGTAATGAGTTTGTGGGCCACCTAGCAAAGAAAGGAGCTTCCATACAACAGACAACCAGGAAAGCTGTTCCTTTTACCAGTACCAAGAAAAAGATGAAAGATCTCACTTCCATTCAATGCGTAGAGAGAAATTCCAATAAGATCTGGTGGAATAATCTTAAAGATCTTCCCATGTGGCCAAGACGTAAAGCAGTTGCGGAGTTTCGTCTGGCTGCTGGACACGACTGTCTCCTCAAACTTCATCGAATTCATGTTGCAAAGGCCCCTTTCTGCACGCTCTATGATACTTGAGAGGACATGGAGGCTGACCACAGTCGCCGCTGCCCAGCACTAAAGGGTTCCTCTTTGAGCGATCTTTATAGACGAGCTAGGGACTTATTATTGGGTTCAGAGATTTTTCTCACCACGTTTTTATTTATTTATTATTTTTTTTTAACTTTGTTTTGTCTATTTTTGTTCCTATCCCATTGTGGTGTAGTGGTCTTTTGTAACCCGGTCATTGAAAATAAAAATAAATTAAACCATTTACTGATGCAGAAATTGCGAAAGAGTGAATCTTAAATGTTTCAAATTTAGAAAAATTTAGTGACAAATCTAAAAAATAATAATTAAAAAAAGCAAAATAAGAGTTCTAATATTTTGATTAGTTTCCACATTTTAAATTTTCTTTGAAGCATCCCCCTCCCTATTAATTCTCATGTTGCGGCCCACGTGAAATAGCCATCATATGTATGTGACCCGGCAGAAAAGGTTGAGTACTCCTGGTTTAGTGCAACAAATATATTTTTTCTTTTTCTGCTTCGATCCATTGGTGGAAACTTCTAAATCGTGAAACTAAACTGAAAATTACCTTAAAAAGTTTAAGTCAGACGTCTTGTCACTACGATGTTGTTGAAGCCTTAAAAGTTAATTATGGTAATACCATGAATATTTTCTTAAGATATTTAGTGACAATAAAAATGAGAAAATTGATTTTCGAAAAGAGGTAGTAAACTTATTTAATAAATTAACAAAACTCAAAACTGCCATTTAAATTATATTTTGGGAAGAAATTTTAGAAAGATTTTATTCACATTTAACTAAAAAATGCAAAACATCTGTGAAGAGTCATTAAAAACTTTTATAAGCAATGTACAACATGAATCAGATAAAAAACTAAAGGAGTATCAAGATGCAGCCAAAAAAATTAAGTCCTAGCGTAGAAACAGAATATAGCGATGTGAACAAGAGACGGGTTATCTCAAAATTTGCAGATAAATCCACAGAAAAAGCTGTATATGGGACAGAAAAATTTAAAAGAGGCACGTTTATTGTTGCGTTAAATGAGCTAATCCTTGATTTAAATAGAAGTCAAGTATATGCAGAATATATAGTAAGAAATTAAAATTTTTGATGGATTTTCAAGATCAAAGTAAGAAGAACGTCGACATGGAGAGTGTACGCGCTGATATTGTTTACTTTTCAGGTAACGTAGACCAACATTTAGTAAATAAAGGTGTTCAATTCAAAACTTATCTTAAGCAAACTGAGCTAGAGTTCTATACTTGTAGTGAGGGATATGTTCAATTTAATTTTGGAAAAAAAGTTTGTGACGTTTTTCCAAACTTGTGTACCATTTTAAAGATTTTTCTGACGCTCCATATTACTAGCTGTGAAGCGGAGCGTACGTTCTCTAAAATGTCCTAGATAGAACAACAATGACAAATACTAGGCCTAAATATTTTTCACTTTTTTCTATTAATACTGTTCTCACCAAAGACTTAAAATGCGATGAGAATTTACAACACAATAGTGTAAAAAGGTTGTTTTTTTCTTTTTTTTCTGTAAATCGTTATTGTTTATAACGCATTTAAATTGTTTGAAATAAAATTTAAAAAACCTTAAGCTTCGTATATTTTAAATTTTCCCGCACAAAATTTTTATAAGACGAATTGCAAAAACTGTAATTATTTTGGGGGCCACCAGATATCGTTAGCACAGGTCCCTTAAAGGTAACGGTCTGGCCCTGGTTGTACATTAAAAACAATTGCACTCTGTATCTCAATTCAGTATATGTGAGGGAGAATTAATTTCCATTGAAGAAGTTCCGAATATTAGCCCAACGCTTCGATATGTTGCAACAGCAGAAAGTTGCATCATTGGACAAGAATTTAAAAAGTGTTCGTGTAAAAAATGTATCATAGTAAAAAAGTGTGTGCTTGTTTCAAAAATAATATGCAATACGCTTCAAACTACGCCTCAAATTTTCTCGTAAAATAGCAATTAAATTTAATTATTTAATTCTTAAAACATGCCTCACAAAATTCCAAATACGAGTAAATAGTATTGATAGCTCAAAAATAGTACTGAATCAAAACAAATTGGGGCCGTGGGTGGCCTAGTGGTTAGAGTATCGGACTCCAGACCTGAGGGCCTAGGTTTGATGCCCGATGCCACTAAATACCACCGAGAATAGACGGAGTACGTGCTAGTTGAATCAGTGGGTCCGAAGGTCTTGTGGGCGGTCGCAGCTGAAACCACGAGTGCAGGGGGGCTGGAGAATATTTCCCTCCCCTTCAGTTCTATACCAAAATTATGAAGGTGGAGATAGGTGGTATCGCCATCTATCGTTAAGAAGTCCAACCTGTTTCACAGGCAATGGCAACTTTCATTCCTTGCCCTGCGGGAAGGAAACAACAAGCAAAACAAATGTTTATTTTTTGAAGAAAAAAGTTTACCAAAATGTTTTCTTGTATGTCATATTCTTCAGCTTAAAGATTCAAAATTAGCTCTCTGCATTATTACAAATTTACCGTATTTTCTCGAATCTAAACCCATCCCCTTTTTCCGATGTTAAGCCTTCTGAAAATCGGGCGCGGCTTAGAATCGAAGAAGAAAAAATTCGTTGGATGGGATAATGAGAGCAATTACAAGTTCATGGTTAATTATTCACTTTTTATTAGTTCTTATTTTAAATTTATTTTAATTTTGTAAAACTGGATAGCGGTAAACAACCATTTTACCCTTTTAAAAAAATTTCTCTTTATCTTGTTGAGAGTTTGGGGTACGGATCAGAATCAAGGCGACTTAGATTCGAGTAAATGCAGTATGTGCCTCTCGCCTGGTTAACAGGGCCGTTTTTAACCACCCCCTGCGCTCTAGACACTTAAAATTGTTTCACCCCCCCCCCCTATTTCCTTAGCACCTCCTCCTTCAGTTCTTACCTTGCCAAGGATTTTCTCTCTCTTTATTTTTGATCTTTCGAGAGACTTTCAATTGCCTACCCTTCATGGACCCGCCGTGTCTCGGACTGGCAACGGGCAGCCGTAAGAAAAGGATAGTGGCATGGTTTAGCAAATCTTGTTCAATTCTTACCTAACGGCACCACGGATCCCCCCCCATCCTTTTGTAAATTAATTAAATCGTTTGCGATTACAGTATAGAGCAGGGGTCGGCAACCTTTCAGCTGTGGAGTACCAAAATACTCTACCAGTATGATTCGGCGTGCCACACAGTAAGATATTTTTGAAACAATTCGATTCCAGTAATAACGCATGCAGAATTAGAGAATAGTGGTCAATATAGTATAGATGTACAGTTTTATTGTAAATTAATTTTGCATGATTTAAAGAAATTTCTTATCATAAAAATAAACAGCATGAAATATAACTATTTCTTCAACAAAAATAAAAACAAATTAAATTGTACGTATACTACACATTTTCTAAGCATATTTATATTAAAATAAGAAATAGACAACATAAAATATAAGTATTTCCCTTCATTATAGTTATATAAAATGGAAAAGAAAAATTTTAATGCAAACTTAGTGCTTGTACCGCTCTATATGCATATTGCAAAGTTAGGGGTATAATTTGCGACTTTCAATTTGACACGATTCTGGGCATTCAGTTGTCAAGCAATTTCTTTGAGGACTTGAAATATTTTTCATGTGTGGAAAGATTTCTTACAAAGATATAGATCTAAAAATGGAAGGCAGAATACTTGCACAATTTTCTCTCTTCAAACAATTAAATCTCTCCAGTAGTGACATTCAATAATTTGCAAAATAGCTGCAAATTCTTCGTTACAAATTATCTTTCAGATTTTTTTGTAATTCTGTAAATATCCAAAAATTTTGAAGATCTTTGTCCAATAAGTTCTAATGCTAATTTATCATCTTTCATCCACACAAAAATGGACAAATTTGTACAGTAGTGCAGTGGGCCACTGAGAATTGCCCCGCGTGCCACATGTGGCACGCGTGCCATTGGTTGCCGACCCCAGGTATAGAATGTTCATTATTGTATGAACTCTGTTTTCAACTTGTTAATTATCATCTTTTTCTTCACTTATTGCTTTACTACCCTTTACTTTCAGACATCCTTATTCTTTGTTAAGAGAACGTCATTGAACTTGGACAACAAGGGCTTCCTTCGAGCTTTGATCGTTGCAAAACCCCATTCATGATATCATTACAATCACATTCCATCGTAATATAATTTTGAGTGCAAAGTAACACCAAACTCTTACACTTTTCTCTTTCCTTAGTATATCTCATTTCAGTCTTTACTCTCTCAGAGGGGCAGAAAGGCTTCTCTCACATGATTCGCTTTAATTTTAATTTTTTTTCTTTTTTCATTTTCTAATTTTTTTGCGTCCCTAAATCTTGTGCGCCCTAGGCATGTGACTAGGCGGAAAAGCGCCCCTGTTGGTTAACTAAATGATCTAAAAACTATTGGGGAATTTCGGAAAAATGGTCCAGTTCTGGTAGATTAACTGCAATTAATTGTAACTGCTATAATAATTGTGATTTATTTTGCATTGTAATGTAACTTTAACTGATATATCTATGCTACTTAAAATATCTGTGCTGCTTTGACTTCAGATGTATATTTGTTATTTTAATGTGTGCATAAGATAGATGGCAATGAACCCTGCATGTAACTTTTTAATGTGATAATTATGCACAAAAAGTAGTTCTTTATACAAAATAAGATTTTTAGTGAATCCTTAAGGAATATGACAGTAATCTCATTTGAAGCTTGTGATTTAACCCTTGATATATATGTAATCACTTTAGGGAACGTGGTATCATATGTGAGATTGCGTTTCCGTTCTCACCCCATTAAGATCACACCGGTGTGATCTTAGTTTGAAACTTATGGAATTTGGAATGATTATAAACTGTAAAATTTTGACATATTTTATTGCAGTTATGATTTTATATGATTTTTTTAAATGGATTTAGGCTTAGTAGGAATAATCAATCACTTCTGAACGGGTTAAGGCCCAAAATTTGGTGTTAATAAGAGCGATATTGGGCTAATGTGAACTGAAGAACTTCTTCAATTTCTTTATATATTGTAGAAAACTTATTGAAATTGTGGGAAAACTTAGAGGAAAGGAAATATGAAATAGTAAAATTAGTAAGTCTTCAACTCATAGCATTATCTTGAAATGCAAGGACACAATTTTTTTTTTCCTTCCAAATTTCTTGTTTTATTTGTCTGAAGTACTCGGTGTGTAAGTTTTCCAAATAATGTTCTACGAGGAATCACTCGAAGACTCTTAATGTTATAGAAGTTGGAAGACTGGTATGCCAGCCAGTGGAATACATAGACCTCCCTTATAGGAAGAGGGAGGGGTTATATTCTAACAACATCTAGACGAAAACGTCTAGTTTATATTTTGGAAATTAAAAATCTGCTGGTTTGTGTGTGTATGTGTGTGTGTGAGGGTGAACCCCCACACAGGGGTGCAGCTAGGTATACAAAGGCCCTGGTGCAAAAAATATGAGGGCCCTATCTTGGTTATGTTCTATCATATATGAAAATAAGATATATTATGGATATATGAGAATATTTTAACTATACAAATCTACTTTAACGTAGCTCTTTATCCTACTCTGCAGAACGTGGTAGGGAGGCAAAGAGCTACATACTACATATATGTATGTGTTGGAGATTTTTTGTGTGAGCTTTAATGATCACCCAGGTTCGATTTGACATTATGACAGGCCTTTCCCAGAACAGCTGTGAAGAGTTTAGGAACTGACATAACTGGAAGATGAGAAGTAACGTAATAGATAATAATAATAACGAACATTATTACAAATAATAACAGAATAAAATGTTTATTACATGAAAGTCAGACTTATCTACTAACAACAAATTATCAAGTTGGCTTACAACATTTCGGCAAAAGTTTGAGTAACTTTGGTTAAATCCAAGCTTGAGATGCGATTTGTTTTCAATTGCTATTAGCGATAAATGTTCGGAGTCGAGCTTGGCTCACACCGTCCCTTAAGCAATTTTTTAAACACCTATATGAAAGAGCAGAGGTATGTGGGGGGGGGGGATTACATCACAAGTAGATTGCGAAATATTGAAACAGGAAACTAGCTTATTATGAATCATATTTTTATTAAAAACAGAATGTAACCAGGAAGAAATTGCTTCCTGTATAAGGTTTTTAAGATGTAATAATAAATACGGTAAGATTTTATTCATATCTTAAACGTGAGAGAAATTATCCAAGTTTGGCTTGCTTGGTGGTCAGGGTCCCCGAGCCCCTTGAGCTCGAGGGCACCGGTGCACAGAACCGCCTGGCCAATTAGTATCTACGCCACTTCCCCCACATCCAACCTTTGTGTACGCCACTGATGCCAGTTCAGACATCATCCTCGTCACTTGAAGGGGTTCAAAATTAAGAGGACTCTTCTGTTGTATTGAGGTTAATAATCAGCCATTCAATCAATTCATTTTTTGCCCAGTAGGACTCCATTGGAACGTCACCGGCCATCGTAATAAATAGGAGGCTCATAAATGAGCAACAAAAGAATCTGAGGACACTTTCATATCAATCGGTTCTAAACCTGACGTATAATTTTCAAAGAAAGATTACTTTGATAAATAAAACAAAAGAGACAAATGGGAAGAAAGTCAGGAACAATGGACTTTTACGCTTACAGATGTGATTTATGGAAGAGTGAAAAGTTTATTTTAGAACAAGTATGAAAAGCTTTCGATACAGAATGTCTCCTGTGAAAAAATGTCATAATTGTAAATATTTTGCTATGTTTTTTGTAAAGTATCAAATCCGGCCTAATTTATTGAATACTACAGGAAGATTCAGCCATGAAGGACCATTAATTTGTATCTCGAAGATTAAAAATGTTAATTTTTGTTTAATTTTTGGGCGTGATTAAAATGTTACATAACTTGCGTCTGAAATGAGCACATGTTACAGCTGTTTTTGATATACATGGTCTGTCCTATAAATTTACAGAATGAGTTTTTGTAGATGGCAACTCTGGCTGGAGAGGCGAGATTTCGGGCGGAAAAGGGGGGGGCAATTTGAGCTTCAAAAGGGGACCAGTGTCAATCACCTGCGGGCAGTTGTTGAGGCAGGGTCACGCCTGTTAAGAGGTATCTACTGCACCCTCGTCGAGCAGAAAATGGACTACCTGTACCACCTCCAGCCTCCCATGACGAGTTCCTGTCAATGTTCCTTTGATCCTTGGGAAGTAAAAGAAGTCCGTTGGTACCATATCGGGGCTTTACGGAGAACAATGATCATAGCGTGGCTTGACGCGTTGTCATCATGCAAGATCCAATTGTCGAGTAGACGTGCCTCATTTGAAGATCCTCCGTTAAAATACGATGAATGAATGTCGGGTATTCCCACTCCTCTGCAATCATCCAAACACTTAATTGTTGGTCCTTGTCCAAAAATTGACTCATTATTTATACCAAATCGTTCGTTTGTTTTGTTGACGGGCATTCTGAGTGGGTGTCGTCGAAGACGGACTCCCGGCTTCCTGGAACCTCTTGTGTCACATGAAAGTTTGGCTTTGTTTCATCGCTCTGTCACCGTTGGTTTTCCGAGCATCTTCAATCAAAATCATCTGGCAACTTTTGGGACAGACCATGTATCTTCCATGTCACGAAACAGCTTGCTCGGTAAAGTGCAAAAGAATCTCAAGTTCCTCCTAAAGTCATTAACTGGCCTATTAACTCACATTTTATAAACACATGTGCCGGCTGGGTGGCGTAGTTGGTTTGGCGCTGGCCTTGTACACTTAAGGTTAGAGGAGGTCAACCCCAGCCCAAGTCAGTGGATTTTCAAGATGCAGAAAATAGACAGCGTTCATGTCATATGAGTATGCGGCATGTAAAAGATCCTTGAGTACCAATTTGGCTTGGGTGCTCTCGTAGGTGACTCTTCCGGGGAGTTTAAAAGAGTTGATTCGAGAGAAAGAAAGGAAGATGAGTGGTTCACGTTTCCTGATCTTGCGGAACTATAAACATTTGTGGGGGCAAGCGCCCTCAGGACTGAAAAACTCTCTTCCTTTTTGCTTTCCTAGTTACGATGGAAAAGGCATTTATCGGCAATTCCGGTGATTTGCGGGGCGAGTGCCTTCAGGAAAAATAGTCTGAGGAATTGAACTTCTGGAGCAAGAAGACCGACGAAGGAAAGCGGATAAATTAAGCGGCGCAACGACTTGGCAGGCCCCATTGATCCTTAAACTGGACTATCTTTAATATTACAATGTTGTATTCTAGATAATAAGTGCTTAGCCTAGAAGATAAAGATTTTCTTAACATTTAGTTGTCTGTTGGTAATCATTACCACTTCCCGACGCCACAACATGTACATTTTTTTCTAATGTACCTAACAACAAACACCTAAAAACCACCTTTTCACCGTAGTCGGATACCTGAAATACATACTTGGGGTGTCAGGCTTTGGGGCCCCTAGCGATGCGGTGGGTGTACGTTCCGCCACCCTGCACGATCATGTGAGCTTGGGCTTAAAGGGGTAAAAGAATTCAAGCATTCATATCATATTTTGGCTTCGCTATCCTATACGGCTGCGGTAGCCTAGTGGTCAAGGTAACGGACTCGTGGCTGGCGTGTCATGAGTTCGGGCCTAGTACCACTGAAGACACGCCTTATAGGGGAGCGAAGCAGTTAAATATATCGAGAGCTCAAATTTCCTCCGGGTGGTGGGGTTGTTAGGAGAAGGGGGTGCCAGCTCAGGCATTGTCCTCATCACTTCACCGTAGTTCAAAATTCCGTCTCAAAAAGCCCTCGAGTAGCTGAATGTAAAAAGTAAAGTAGTAAAAATTTGCTCACTCGTTCGCTATCTTATACAGAGCATCATATCTAATTGTACTCCTCATTGTTATCTGTGTGGATCTATTTTTTCTGGTACAAAAAATGTGTTTTGTATTTTTTTATCCTAAGCCCGGGACGTCATATGGCAGGGGCCAACTGGACCCGGGCATGGAACCTCGGAAGCAATAGGGGCCTCATCTCGTTCTCCATACTCAACCCTAATAAAATATTTATTGGAATAATTTCCACGGTTAAATGTTATTTCCGGTTGTATTCTCCAAAAAATTGAGAATTTCGGACGATATGTCAACTTAAATAATACAGAAATATATTTAAAAATGAATTAAATTAAATAGTTGTAATATAGGCAATTTTTGCAGAAATTTTTATAATTATCATGCTTTAATTCATTATAAATAACTAAATCATTGGTTTTTTAAAATAAAATTTAAGATAATATTTCTAAATATAGATAAGTGTAGGTTACTACACCAGAATAGCATTTTTATAATGTTAAATTCAAAAAGAGTCTCTTTTATCAAAAATATTACTTATTAGCAAATTATTCTAAATGTTTAATTGGAGATCCAAAAAGTTTGCTCGCTCATTATTGTAATTAATCTTTAATAATTTCAAATATTGGTGATAATAATTAAAATTAGGAACATAATCTACTATATTATTAAAAGTAATTAAGTCATCTAAGTATCTAAAAAAGTAACAAGATTCGTAACTAATTTTTTCATGTTCATAATAGAGCAAATAAATATTGGCTAAACAGTTACCGGCAGACCCACCTTACAGCAGTCCTTTAATTTGCTAATAGTAAGAGTTATGAAAAATATATATATACATAAGTTTTATTTAATACTAGTTGAATAACAGTAAGATATTTATCATATTTTATTAATTTATTCAAAGAATATTTGTTATAAACTACTTCGAGAATCTTAATTATTACATATTTCCTGCTACTGGAAACATTTATAAAAAAAAGTTCACAGCCCCGAAAAATCGTTGAGGCAATATAAATTAAACTTCTCTGAAAGCTTTATGGTAATTTAAAGCAATATAAATTAAATATTTAAATTTTAATTATAATTATATATTAAAATGATTATATAATGTTTTCTAAAAATTAAAAATATTCTAAGAAACTGTGGTAGGGATGTACAATTACGAATGTAGAACGAAAAGGTAAAATAACAACAGCAATAATAATATAAGCAAACGTGTTAAAATATATTTCCACTTTTTCTTACACAAGGATTTAAATAATTGTGATTAAATCTTAGGGAAATGCAAGAGAATTTGAAAATGAATGCATTGTGACTTTTGTTGATTAAACACGAAATGAAGATTCTCGGGTTTTTATCTTATCTCTATACGTGCTAGAAGCTAATTAAATAGTTCCGAAGGCAAATTGCCATAACTTTCTCACTATTTTTTTCGAAAAAGGTTCTTTTTTCAGGTTTAGTTTTGCTCATTCTCTTTTCACATTCTTCACTAAACATATCACAATACACGAATGTTCTTTTTTATCACTTTTGTGAATCATAATCTCTACCACAGTGTATTTTTAGTAATGATGTCGCAAAAAATCAATCAAATATTGCCTTTTGCTATATCAAAACAAACGCTCTATTATTCTTACAATAAGGAATAAGGAAAATTTTACTTATCTCTTATCCTTATGCATAGAGCGTCGGTTCCGGTCGGTCCAGGGATTTAGAAACGGTGGTTGTAAACAAAGTCTTCAAATAAAAACAGATCCAAAGGAGTAGGTAGCCTGTACTTTTTAAATTATTATTTAATAGGACATAACACTGCAACTACACTACACTACACGAATAAAAAGAACATTAATTAATAACAGTTAGATTACATATACTAGAGACTAAAAACTACATAACATTTCCGTTACATCTCTTTTTACTAATGCAACTGACATAAACAAAGTGGCATAGTTCTCACGCGCATGCGTGGATTCAGAGTTCAATGAACCGGAGGGTGAGAGAATGTTTCCAGATACAACATCCTCCCACCTTTGAGTTTCTCGAGTTCGAAAAACTCAAACTCGTTCTTTCCGAAGTAGTCCATCTCTGGATCGTAAGTTCTTGGGGGCATCCAGTTCAACAGACAACTCCAGGGGTATAAGCCGATCTTTATGGGGCCGAGAAATTCACCGTTCTTCATCTTCACCTTAGTAAGACGTACATCTCCATCTTTAGAAGGGAACAGTTGAATAACACGAGCTAAAGGCCAGTCTATTCTCTTGTTATCAGTGTTTGTTACATTGATTAATGGTTTTCTTCCTTCCGAATTGATTATTTCAAAATTAGGTAATTTTTCAGATTTTGGCCATTCATTCATAGGTTTCTGTAAATAAGCAGGTCCCTCCACCATCGAGATATGCTTAAGGCTTCCACATTGCATCCTCGAGAAGGCAGGTAGCTAGGGATCAACGAATCGGGAACATAACCCCACCTTTCAGGATCACTAAGAGTTCTGATTTCTTTCTCAGGATCACCATCTTTCAACCAAATAAATCTCATGTAATCCCTATCATGATCATCTAGAGATATCGATAAGAATGTTTTGCGAATATCCGCAGTAGCACCAATTTTTCCCATTCTAAAACGAGTCAGAACTTCCTCCTTAGACTGCTTTTCACAAGGGTCATTTATACCAAAAGAATCCAAATTCCATAAATCAGTTATTTTTGCTTCATTTACAAAAAGAGAAAGAGTTAAATATGAACTATCCAGATTAATTTCATTTGAAACTTTACCCATGACAGTCCATCCCAAAATATATTGCATGGCAACTAATCCACATGAAAGATGTTCAATTTTGCCTGTAAGTATTTTCCCGGCAACATCGGCTCCCAGTAATAGATGTATATCATTAACACTTTCTTCATACAAACATTTTTCAGATTTAAAACTTACATCACTCAAAAATATTTTCTTCTCTCTTAGTTCTTTTAAACAATAAGCATTTTTTATTTTAGGTACAGTCGCACAAATTTTCTTTTGATCCATTACCTCAATTTCTATTTTATTTTTTGTATCTAAACTATTCAATTGTATATTGTAACGATTATGACATTCAGTTTTTTCCAAGCCTCCAAAAAGTCCATGAGTTACTGTCTCTTTACCTATGCTTTTTAATCCCATTTTTTCCGCAACAAATTTAGAAATATAACTCTTAGTCGAACCACTGTCTACAATTACACGTACAAAATGATTTAATCCTTTATTGGAAATGCGAACTACGAGAGTTTGCAAATAAATTTCATTGAATGTGGACTGATTAGTAAGAACAGTATTTTCTGATGGCCTTGATTCATCAGCCTTCGGATTAATATTTTTATCGTTTTCTTTTTGCTTATATTTAACAAAACACATCAAAGGGGAATGCTTTCCTGAACAATGACAACATGTTATATTAGCTTTACAAAACCGAGAAATATGTTTTTTAGCTCCCAAGCATTTAAAGCAACCTCCTTTCTTTAATAAAATATTTTTTCTTTCATCTAAAGATAAATTATATGCATAATCACAATCAAGACTTTCATGAATGGATGAATCACAAAAAATACAGTTCGACCCTTTTATATTTTGTTTCTCAATATCCGTAGAAATTAGCTGACACGCGGAAAATTGTTTGGTTTTGTCTGATTTATGAATTTCAAAATCTCGCTGTGTTTCGAACGATGAATTATTAGAGGGGTATGAAGTAGTGAAGTGTCGGCTACTGGAGTCACAACTTATCAGGGCTGCGCGTTCACGTGATCTCAATGAAAGCGAAAGAAAGTTCAATAAATCATTAACATTGGTATACGATTTTTCATTTTGTAACTGATTAAATTCTATGAGAATATCCTGTGGCAAAGCCCTCAAAATAGTAGTACATAATACACTTGATATGTTTTCAATGCATAATCCTAGACATTCTAGACTTCTTAATTCCATAGAAACTTTGTCATAAAATTTTCTAAATGCATTAATATCATTCGAATGTTTTAAGGGTTTAATATTTAAGATATTACTCATATGAGTCTGAATCAATAAATCTTCTCTAGCAAAGCGTTCTTTTAATAAATTAATAGCAGCATCATATGTTGAATCAGAAATTGAAAATCCGTCTACCGTACTTAATGCTGTTCCACCTAAGTAGGATTTCAGATAGTTAAATTTATCTACTTTATTCAAATGAACATTTTTATGAATTGCCGATTCGAAACTATTCCAAAAATTAAGCCATTGATTTACATCACCATAAAACTTAGGAATACATAATTTAGGCAATTTTATTCGTACACTATTTTCTTCAATATTTATATTAGGTTGGTAGACTTGATTGATTTTCTCAACATCATGACTGACATTCGCAGGGAAATTTGATACATTTTTATTTAATTCACGAATACGTTTATTAACTCGAAATTTCGTAAGAGTAACTTTATCATTATATTCTTCAGTTTTCGTATATTCCTCTTCGAATTCTATTTCACCAAACAATGGTTCTAGTTCGTTATCTATACATTTAAGAGATTCAAATTTAGTTACTAGTATTTCTAATATTTCTTCTAACTTGTCAACATCTATATGTTCTGTTTCCAAAAGTTCGTGTTCTAATTTAGTTACAGTATTAGTTACAGCAGTTCTTAGAATACTGCGTTTCCTTTTCAAACAGGCTACTCTATCTTTATCTTCCGACATGTTTACAATTCTAATTTCTTATTTCAGTCATATACTTTCAAGTGAAATAATTTTCTAATACACCGCTTGAATCCCGGCAGGGATGCCAGATGTCGCAAAAAATCAATCAAATATTGCCTTTTGCTATATCAAAACAAACGCTCTATTATTCTTACAATAAGGAATAAGGAAAATTTTACTTATCTCTTATCCTTATGCATAGAGCGTCGGTTCCGGTCGGTCCAGGGATTTAGAAACGGTGGTTGTAAACAAAGTCTTCAAATAAAAACAGATCCAAAGGAGTAGGTAGCCTGTACTTTTTAAATTATTATTTAATAGGACATAACACTGCAACTACACTACACTACACGAAT
Organism: Trichonephila clavata; assembly: GCA_019973975.1. Lineage (NCBI taxonomy): Eukaryota > Metazoa > Arthropoda > Arachnida > Araneae > Nephilidae > Trichonephila > Trichonephila clavata. The sequence goes on from BMAO01017956.1 coordinate 31,100, forward strand.
AAAAAGAACATTAATTAATAACAGTTAGATTACATATACTAGAGACTAAAAACTACATAACATTTCCGTTACATCTCTTTTTACTAATGCAACTGACATAAACAAAGTGGCATAGTTCTCATGCGCATGCGTGGATTCAGAGTTCAATGAACCGGAGGTGAGAGAATGTTTCCAGATACAACAAATGATTTTCGAACTCGCAAAGAAGCAAATGTGAAACTAAATCAACTGGATGAGGGGTTTCCCACTCACACCCAGCGTCGTTGCGCTGCACTCATTGTGGACTGCTTTATATTTTTATGTAACACTTCAGCAAATTATTCTTACTTTTTTCCCCAACTTATTATGATGAGTGGATAATAGAGATCTTTCTAAGATTCCACGTAAATGTACACTGGTGTCCAAAAGTTAAGCATAATTGATAAGTATGTGAATAAAGAAAGAACTGTAAATCAGAATGGCGGGTAACGTGATATGCGAGTGTAAAATGGTTATAAAATAAGGAAGCAAATCAAAAGAATGATAATAATTAATTTTATTATCCGAAGTAGCAGTTTGAATGAAAACTGAGCATAGCAAGGATTCACACTTAAAAGAAAAAATGAAAGAAAACATTAAATGAAATACTGATGCTGCATTTAAATAAGGCGTGTGGTCACCTCTGACAGTCAGGCACGCTGCACAGCGATTTACCATACTTGCTATGAGATGATGAATGAGTTGTGGGCTCAAACGGTTCCAAGCTTCTTGGAGAGCTCTCTTCAGTTCTGTAACGAAGCTTGGTGGGTGCGAAAGGGCTGCAATTTGTCTCCCGAGCATGTACCATACATGCTTGATAGGATTTAAATCAAAGGAGTTCGCAGGCCATGACATGCGCTGGATGTTTTCCGTTTCAAGGAAGTCATGAATCAGCACCGTTCGGTGACATGGCGCATTATCAACCATGAAAATGAAGTCAGGATCGATAGCATCTCGAAACAAGCGAACATAAGGCTCAAGAACTTCGTCTCTGTATCTTTGAGCAGTCACAGACCCATGTCAAAGAAATGGAGGTCTGTGCGGCCGTCCATCATGATGCCTGCCCATACATTACTCCCCTTGATGGAAAATTATGTCTTGCCGTTATGTTTCTTGGTTCAAAACGTGTTCCACGTTCTCTCCATATCGTTACCCACCGAGAATCACTACTCAGACTAAACCGGACTCGTCATTGAACATCACATTGGCCCACACTCCAATGTTAATGTTTCAAACTCCAGTTCAAACGAGCGCGTTTATGCGCAGACGTGAGGGAATGCAAACTGCTGGTCTTCTTGCATACAGGCCAGAATGATTACGTCTCCTGTAAACAGTTTGTCTCGAAATTCGTATTCCTGTGGCGACTGTGAGTGCCGAACCCAGTGCTCTGGCAGTTCTGCCCCTCTGACGTCGCGCACTTATTACCAAATATCGGTCTTGGCGAGGGGTTGTGACTCTTGTGAGGGGTTATGTCGGGTAACATCTCCCGTTCTTTGAAACCTCTGCCACTGTCTTGAGATCACAGACTGGTCAACATTCAGAATTCGAGACACTTCGGTTTGTGATCGTGAGGATTTCAGCATTCCAACGATTCTTCCTTTCGTAAACATGTCCAATTGGCGTCTTTGTGCCATCATTCACCTTGTTTGTTGGTTAACAACGTTCTTTCGCACAGCAGTTGCACGAAACTTGTCTGAACTGCCTATGCTGCGTGAATCGGTTTGTCCGCGTTCCAACACGCGCCGGTGTTTCGCGCAGGATGTAGTCGACTGAAAAGTTTTGCAAAAACCCAATGTTTCTTCTTCACCCAATTAATATCCGCAAGAAATTTGGAATAATTTTACGAATATTTACTCCATGTTTTTCGCATTTTACTATTTATGCTTAACTTTTGGACACCAGTGTATAACCGTTACCGTTACCAAGAAGTAAATGTTACAGAAATCTTTTTTTTTTATAAAAAAAAAAGTCTGTCCATGCATTGTTTTAATCCCCATCCCACCCCTCTGCTTATGGACATGGAACCGCGTTGGGAAACAAGGCTTTTAAAGCTGTTTTCTCCAAATGTACGAGAATTTGAACTAAACGATAAGCACATTTTCGGACAGAAAAATGCCTCTATTTTATAAAAATTTGTGACATTAAAACTCATCCAGTTTTTTTATAATATGGCGTTTTTAAAATTTTTAAATATTACATAAATAATTAGTTTCTCCTTTGAACACTTATAAAGGGATAGCTCATTTAGCATTACGGTATAGGAGAAAAATAGAAACATATCTTACGAAAGAAAAATTGTGTGAAATGGGATTAAAAAAAAATTATATGATGAAATAAGTAATTTTCTACAGGATAGGTGAAGCAGGAATTTACTATTAATGTTTCAGTACTTTAATATCTGAAAAAATATTCCAAATTCTAGTCCTATTCTTTAACACTACCGGAAGACAGCCATAACTACGTGGTCATATAAACTCCATGAAGAATGTCAATCTATTTTGCATATATATACGCATTTATAATTTTCTTTTCAAATGTTTCTTCTGATTCGCCAAATCTCTGAGTCTGACTTGCGGAACTCCTGGTTCCGCGGAACACAATTTCGAGACTACTGCTTTATATGAAATGACACATTCACAACTCGGCTCTAGCGACTCTTTTGACTATGTCCATTCGGCATCCAATTATTCGATGACTTTGAGGTTCAGTTGCATTGAACGTTCACCAAGCCCCTTCATTTTGCACGACTTTGATAAAATCTAATAGGTCTTTAATAGAATCGAGACTCGAACTTGCGCCTGAACAAGAAATCGCCGGTCTAGTGATTACGACTAACCGATTTTTGTGGCTATCGAAGGAAAAAGAACGAGACTCTGTCTAGGGAGCTTTGTTACAACATTAATCTTCTGAATTTAAAACACTCACGTTCTGACATGTTTCAGTAATCAGTTCACCTGTAAAAAAGACACTGAAATGCTGTTTTCGTGGTTTCCTTTTCACTAACAAAATAATCTCTCCAGAAAGGTCTTTTTTTCACATCCTTTTTCATTCTCAAATTCCTTCTTTGACATATATCTACCAATAGTTAAGCTTAGTTTTATAAAAAAAAATATGCAGGTGTATTACTTGCAAAATAGTTGGTCATTGTAGGAGCAGTAGTCGCTTATCGAAGTTTACACTAAATAAAGCTGTGACGGGTGACAACACCTGCAGATGTAAACAAGCCAATTTTACCATTATTAGGACACAATGTTTCCGCGCAAAACCACACTGTCCATCGCTCTTCGGGAGAAAAAAAAAAAATAGCCCCAGAAACCTGTAGCTTGCGTCACCTCTGTTTACGGCAGAAGTCCGTTTTCACCTAGCACCTGTCGCGCATGCGCGTGGCTCGTTTACGCTTCCGATTGGCCGATGGGCAAGTGACGAATCATGGCGTCATTTAGTTGAGTCGGAAATGAGTTTTTGAGAGACCTTTTCTTGATCAGTGTTGCGAGATCTGCTCTTGGATCCAGTTTGCAGTGAACGTGATTTCAAATCGAATTTTTTTTCTTTTTTCTCCCAACCCTATCAACGAAGAGTGGATATAAACATGTTGCTGAAAATATTTATTTTTCTGTTCGCCGGTGAGTTTTTCTTTTTTTTTCTTTCTCTGTACAGTGATTGAGTTTTAAACATTTTGTAGTGTTCTGTTCTTTGTTGTTATTTTTTAATGAAATTAAAATGTTTTTGGGCTTATATAACGGATAAACACTTCAGTTTAAAGAATTGGTGTTCGTTTTTTGAAACACCATTTTGAATTCGAAACTTTTTATGATGCCAATTTTACACGTAATGGAATATCGCTTTTATTTGTATTTTCTTCAATTTTTATTTTTGAGTGAGTAAAACATATTTTTTTAGATTCTTAGGAAATCGCGTTTAACTCATCAGTCGTTATAAGAGGTCTGATTTTGTTTCCAAAAAACGTCCAAAACCAACAAAAAATAAAAAAATAATCATGCCTTTTTTTTCTGAAAAAGAATAATGATTTAAAAAGAGCAAAATAATGGGTGGAAGAGATTGACGATTGTTACAACTGAGTTTAATTCACTTTAAATTTGTATTTTCTAAAAGTACTGAAAGTTAAAGAAATTATTGTTATGGAAAACTATTACGGTCCGATTTTAAGTAGCCTTGAAATAACTGTACAAATTAAAATTACAACGGTGGTCTATGAGTGATTTCTGTCTAAATTTAGATCTTTTTTTCGGTTATTTAGAGTTACTTAGATTAATTACTGTAGTAATTTATTCAAGTCAGACAACTCGAAAATCGTACTTGAAATGGAAGAACCTTTTTCCCCCTCCAGGGAGCAAAAAGTTACGATTATATTGGCTTAAGATCAAGCTATTTTGTTTTAATTATTTCTATGTGCTTTTA